>JARQZK010004359.1:642500-645000 GCA_030704885.1 Cynegetis impunctata | reverse complement strand
ACAAGGCCGATATGTAGCAAATAACGGATGAGGTTGGATATTATATCCAACTAATTATAACTAACCGAATCCGTTATTTGCGTATCGGCCGTGTGTCGTTAAAAATTTTTCGTAATCCCGTAGAAAGATTATATTTTGATTCCGAAGAAAGAAAAAACCCCGTACCTCAATTACCCGCAATTCTAAAGAAAAATCCCAACGTCGTGCACTCTGTTGTCATGGAACAGTTTGACAGTTTTATAAACAACGTCAGTTTTTTGTGTTCTCAAGTTCGCTTTAACGACGACCATGGATAAAATTGATGAAATTGAGGAACAAAATCAAATTCCTTTAGAAATATTGGGAGAATCATGTGCAGTGCAGCGAGTGTTGATTAACTGCCGAAAATAACTCAAGAGCGATATCAAAAAGAATATGAAAATTTTGAAATGTGGTATAACAACATTGAAATCTTGGTCCACAGCGAGTTGGGAGAATAAACCTCTGATTTTCATTTCGCATAGGCTAATAATACATCTTCATTAACCATCTTTACAAAGCAAGAATGTAAAGGTGGTTAATGAAGATGTATTATTAGCCTATGCGAAATGAAAATCAGAGGTTTATTCTCCCAACTCGCTGTGGACCAAGATTTCAATGTTGTTATTGTAAGCAGAATGATGTTTTGAAATAAATATTTGAAAAAGTGATTTCTTAACGGCCGCCGGCCGTTATGAAATTATAACGGCCGGCGGCCGTTAACACTGACTTTTCAATTGACATCTGAATACAGTTAAATCAAAATAACAGTATGGTATTACGAAAAATATATTATTTCATATCACGTATCGAATTTGCAACCAATTTGAGGCTACGGAACATTTTTCTTATTCAAAATTAACGTTTTTCTTCGATAAACTGACCTAAAAATTCCAAAAGTTCTGTAAAGTCGATAGATACTTCGGAAAAATATACCCAACAGTTGTTGATAGATGCCGAACAGTTGTATAAATTTGCAACCTTTTACGTTGATCGGAACATGTTCATTTATAATTTTTACAATTCGTGGTAATTTTTTCGGGCAAGATGGTCTCGAAATAATTACAAAAGTTTTGAAACTTGGTTGCAACTTTATAAAACGTCTATTCTGTTGCATTTGCAAATTTGCAACCTTGTACGCGGTCCGGAACTTTATGCAATTTGCAAAAATATGATGTCTGGATTTTTATATTTTTGCAAATTGAAAAAGTTCCGGACCGCGTACAAGGTTGCAAATTTACAAATGCATCAGAATAGATGTTTTCTAAATTTGCGACCAAGTTCCAAAACTTTTGTAATTATTTCGAGACCATCTTACCCGAAAAAATTACAACGAATTGAAAAAATTATAAATAAGCATGTTCCGGTCAACGTAAAAGGTTGCAAATTTATACAACTGTTCCATATATTTATCCGAAGTATCTATCAAGTTTGTAGATCTTTTGGAAATTTTTAGGTCAGTTTATCAAAGAAAAAAACCCTTAAATTGGTTGCCAATTTGATACGTGATATGAAATAATATATTTAACACGACTCCAAGTTTGGAGACCTTTTTTTCCACAAGAATACAGCAAAATTAAATGAAATTGCAATTTTAACAATGTTCCGGAATTCGGAAAAGGTTGCAAAATTTCGTAGTTTGTTTTTATCTCTTTCCCGACCTTGCATTAAAGTTTGAAAACTTTTGTAATTATTGTCAATTGAATGAAATTATTGAAAATCTGCGACACGAATATTTACTGGTTGCGTTCTCGATACGTTTCCACTGCGATAGCAACACGGATTTTTTCACAAATGTTTCCTATTTTCTTCTAAAGTTTACCGCCCAAAATGGAAACCGGCGATAAGTAGGAACAGTCAACTTTTGTTGCCGAAAAATAAAGAAATTTAAGGAAAATTTTGGAACATTTACGGAAACACGCAACAGCAACAAGAATTTTTCGCCGGTGGATTCGTAGCTTAAAGGGTGACAAGTAGAAACAGTCAACATTTGTTGCCGAAACATAAAAAAAATTCAAGGAACATTTTGGAAGATTTGGGAACATTTTCGGAAACACGCAACATCAAAAAAAATTGCCCAGAATGTTCCTCTGGTGGAACTGTAGCTTTATGAAATATTACGTTTAATGTCTTGTAGAATTCCTGTGTATATTCATCCCTATGTTTAAATACAATCCTTTTATTCCGAGGCTTATGTCGTGTGTGTGTAAGAAGAAAAAATGCCATGACGAGCCCCTTGGCGCTAAGTGTCCCTGTTTTTTTTTCCTTTGTGAAACAGGGTAAAAATTAAGTTGAAAATTTTTCTTTTGCTTTTCTTTCAATATAAAAATCGGCATTTTGAAAAAAAAAGATATGTCGGGTTGAAATATCAGAACTTGTATTAATGGTTGGCTAATGTGTTCATACAAGGCCATAAATATGAATTTTAAAAAAAAATTAAAAATATTACGTCCGTAGAGGTAACGTGTCCATTTATGACTTA
>JARQZK010004359.1:572500-637500 GCA_030704885.1 Cynegetis impunctata | reverse complement strand
GAGATAAAGTTGGAACGACAAGGAAGAAAATTTCCAAGATTTACGACAGGAAGAGTACTATGATTCATCATACATCTGTAGTTTTTCCACTATAACAAGCTGAATATTAACAGGCTCTTGCACCATTTTATTATAAAACGTCGTTTAACTAAACTTGGTTTAATTTTTAAACTACGTTTATTTTTCTGGTCGTTGCACCAAAGAATTATAACCGACCCATTGCTAAACTGCATTTTTGTATTATTTTGGATCAAACAGCGATGTACATGAAGTAAAAAGGAGAAACAGAATTGATTTTTCTACTTTTCTAACCTAGTTTCAATAGTAAAGTTGTTTTTTTTGTGATTTGTATTAAATATGCATGAAATGGAAGATAATAATGAAAGGAAAAGGGGATCACACTGATACTTTCCAGATAGAGCGGGAAACTGTGGATGTATGAACTCCAACAAATTGAGCAATACTGTGCAAATGTCCTCCATGGGCATACAATTTTAATGCTAAAAATAGCTGACCCATGGGGGACAAGCTGTCATTCGTACACAGTTAGATAGGTTTAATGGGAACTCTACCCGTGATCATATTGATACATTTTTTTTTGTGGGTATTTTTAATTGTGGAGATTAAATTTGCATATATGAGTTAATTGAGTGCATTGTTCATTAGTATACATAAACTATAAATCCACGCCTTCAATTCTGCTGGCCATATTTTTTACCACCTAGAGAGAATAACTTGCCTATAAGATGATTATTCAAAAAAATCTATAACAATAATACTAATACAATATAATCGGATACCATCACTTTTGCATAGCTTGACGACTGCCAAGCAAACATTTTTGAAATAAATATCTGTCTATGTTATAGGCTACCATATTCCAGGAATTCTAGAACGTCCAAGTTGTCGTTATAGATATCAAACTCTTCATAAAACATTTTAAACAAAAATTCGAGTATCCGCCAGCTAAAATTGAATTTTTAAGGTTAAAATAAACCGTTTCTTCAACAAATAACCTCAAAATTTACTGAAACTTCAAATTAAACGCCGAAAATTGGGCGTTTAATTTATGCGGAGCTTAGGGCGTCTCAAACGCCGTTTATATTTTGTTGCAAGCGAAACTGCCAAATTAAACTCGGTTTACCATTAAACTTAGATTAATAATATACCGTGCAAGAGCCTATAAAACACCTGACAATACTAAAAAATAATCCCAGTACAATCCTGTGCTTTCCTGACAACCTAATCATCAGTCAAATTTACGATTTCCCAACGATTTTCAGTATCGATCCAACATCTGTAAATATAACACGCAACCTTGCCTCCAAACAAAATGATATCAAAGTGGCCAGTGCAAATTTTCAAAACCAAAACCAACTTCGTTTTCCACAAATATTCGCAACAGGGGATATTCGGAACCGTATCGGAAATGAATAAATTGCTTTGTCTTTTTGTGATGGCTACTTCTTTGCATAGACTCGCCAAGGAATTTCAGTGAGTTGCGATGAAATTTTGAACTTTGTAGCGGAAAGATACTATTCGGTACTGCTGGGACCAGAACTAAGGTAAAATCACGTGTATGTATATTTGGAGGATGCTAAAACGCACAGGTGTTCTTGATAATAATAATAATAATGATTCTTCATATGTTGTTCGAACGCTCAATTCTCGCGACCCGCTTTCCGGGTGAGATTAGTTCACGCAACAATTCACAATTTACTTGCAGTTATATTTTCAATAATATAAGTATTTTTGGCACTGTTTGGAAAATTGTGAATAATTTAAAGTGTATTTCTTTTTTGATAAATGATTTAAAATGAAATATTTTGCAGGAGTCCCTGGAAGTGGAACTAAATTAATGAAAGGATAATATTTTCTCGAGATTTATCGAAGTTATTAAAAAGCCAGTTTTGGCGGATTCATGGTTTATTAATTGGCAGTTTAGACATAGGTAGGTGTTACTTAAGGTAAAATTAATCCAATAATTAGGGAAGTGAAGTGAAAATAATTTTTCATCCATCTAGTATTCTTCAGGAAAAATTCACACTAATGTTTCCCAACCTATTTGTATCATGCCCCAAATAATCTAAAACTTATTTAGACCCGAAATAAAATATAATACATAATTTTTAATGCTCAAAACCTTGTAAAAACTTATATTTTTCACTGGAGAAACTTGAAAGATATGTTTTAGGAATTTGTTTACAGTAAGTGAATGTACCTCGGAATGTACGTAACATACTTAATGGTAAACTGAAGGTGGAGCAGGTACCTCGGTAGATACGAAATAATTTAAATAATTTTTTATAATTTTATTAAGTAGTTATTTTTCACATTTAGGTTGGCCCTTATGCTTAATTTTTACTGAATGGAGAAAACAGTACCTAAATATATTTTCAGATAACCCTAGAAAGATGTGAACATTTTTGACGGGAAGCATATACGAATAAAAACTTATACATATACCATATTTTGATTATGATAACAACAGTTATTTATATTTCAAATGGAAATAATTTTAGGACTGAGTATTAATTTTTATCAATATTGTACAGATTTAAAATAGGTATGATAAGTTTTTAACAATATAATCTCAAAATATTTCCAGGATATTGCTAAACAGCGAACCGTATCAATCCCCAAAGCCAAGTAATGAAGGATACATTTGATACTTTATTCCTCGCTTTACTCCAAGAGTGAAGAAGAAAGAGTTTTTATGAGAGAAGTCGAAATCAACGAGTACCTAGTCGAATTAACTGTAACCGAGACTGCAGCATTTAAGTACGAAGCACATCACTATTATAAAATTCAAATTTTTTCGAAAATATAATGATAATTTATTGCTGTATCTAAATTAATTTAAAACATTTCTTATATTGATTATGTTGCTTCATGATGTAGTTTATGGATTACGTTTCATAATAGATTGAAAAATGTATAGTGTACCTATAATAAAATAGTACTGCAGTAAAACAATATAAAATATACTGATCACAATTATTTATTCATTCATGAGAAGATCCTCTCGACAAATTAAAGCTGGAATTGTTGTTTGAATCAGTACCTACATCGACATGTCAATTCTATAATCATCGTCTATGTCTATAATAATGTGTATATATTTATATATATATATATATATATATATATATATATATATATATATATATATATATATATATATATATATATATATATACTAGCCAGCGTATAACATTACTAAACTAACTATTATATATATATATATTATATATATATATATATATATATATATATATATATATATATATATATATATATATATATATATATATATATATATATCCCTATTTTATAAATTTGGGTTAGGATCTCTGTTTTTAAGTGAAGTTCGAATTTTATAGTAAGCTATAAGAGAATGCAACAGTTACTACAGAAAAATTGAAGTTTAGGTACCCAAAAATCGAAAAAACTACCTTAACCTGAAATAAAGCATCATTGAAGACAAAATACACAATTTTGAAATAACAGACTTTTAAAATAGAGAGAATTTATCAGATTTTTCAACTGTGTAACCTCAAATCAGAAAATGTTTCTTCGCGTTTCCTTGAAGTTTTTTGGAATAATCAAAATTTCCATTTTACTATTCACCACTTGTAGAGGGTAGTAAAAAAAATTAAGTCTTGTCAGTCTAATTTCAAATATTCAGGTTTGATACCAATTTTGTGCCTTCAGGTTGAGTAATCAAAAAAAGAAAATGTTTTATTCTAGGCTAAAGTCATTCTCCGAAAAAATATTACGGAAAATCGGGAAATTTTCCAATTTTCGATATGTAATTCCTGCCTTATATCCTTATAAAAAAGTCTCGAGTGACTTCTTTTGGGCATCTTAACTGAATACATTGATTTATTTATTTGAGTGTCGCTTTCTTTAAATTTCCTGAAATATGCACTGTAACTGAGAAGTACCGATATTAATACTCACAAATATAAGATAATTAGTAGGTACTTCAATCATAAGACTATTTTAGCAACAGAAGCAATGTATCTGAAGATACAGTAGGAGTATCAGAATTTTTTTTTTATAAAATTGAATAAAAAAATTATATAAAAAAAAAATATACTTATCGGTCCTCTTGAAATACCTGATATTTATTCACAATTAATGTTTTGTTTGTATCCTTTATTGAAAGTTTTATGAATAAATATTATTATTATTATTATTATTATTACATCTTGGATGTGGTTTTAAACTTACATGAGATCCAGAAGAAATCCTCACTGAAAGAGACCTCTCCACTGTACATCTAATGACATAAAAATATACATTGGCAGCAGAAGGTCATTGCACTTTGAAGAGGCTTGAATTTGAAATAATTTCAATAATACTAAATCACAACAGACCACATTCAGTCTGAAATCGCAAATGGTGTTAAATTCCTTTACTAATCAAAACGGCAGAAAGGGTGTAATTGTCAAAAAAACATAAATTTCGAACCAACATAAAGTTTTATCGAAAATATTGCTCGCGTGAAACCGATTGGATGGATTTCAACTACCCCCAATGTAAACAATATATTGCGTTGCTTTACAGGTGTAAGATCAATGTTTTAACTTGTTCCAATTGTACACAACAATTGTTAAAGACAGCGGCACCCAATGCCCGATTAATGAGTCACATTTGTGTTCACTATATAGAGAGAGGCAATCCCCCTACCACCAAGGAAATTCCGATGCATTTTTGTCTAGAATTCTAGGTCTCAGATCTCTGGACTTCTGGAGAATCTTCTTTGGTTGTAGTTAATACGCAACACACCCACCAGTGGTTGGATCTTTCAAGTATGTATAGTTGCAGTACACATACTTACTTCAAAGTAAGAAGGGATAAGATTAGCATTCACTTTCGACCGAAAATAATTAATACCATCTAATAGTTCAATTTAGTAGAAATGAAAATATTTAAAATCAATGCCATACTATTAAACATAAATAAGTCCTACATTATCTTTCAAACCTACGATAGTATCAACAGATGTCGCTGAAATTTGTTTTTCATTGAATGCCTACAGGTAGGAGGTTTAATCAATATTGCTTTGTGGGCATGTGCAGAGTATCTAGTATTGTTTTCTATATATCTCTCTTTATCTATATTATGTATATATATATATATATATATATATATATATATATATATATATATATATATATATGAAAAACTTGGTTCACGGAATGAACCGCGTAAAAGATTTGAAAAATCTCAATCTGCCTACTCTTCAGAGTCAACTGAAGTTGACTCTGAGTAGGCAGATTGAGACTTCAGAGTTGACAGGAAGCAATTACGGTTAGTGGAGTAGGCAGGTTGAGACCACGCAATCGTATTGTTTCCGATTCCTCCTAAATTCGATTCGTGGAGTAGGCAGATTGAGGCCACGAGTCTGAATTATTTCCCTTCTAATTCTCCTGAAGATGGCTTCGCAAAAAGGAGCCGAAACGTCGAGATTTTTTCAAATCTTTTACGCGGTTCATTCCGTGAACCAAGTTTTTCAAATACTTCCGACCGCGGAAATCTTTCTGAACATATATATATATATATATATATATATATATTATATATATATATATATATATATAGATATATATATATATATATATATATATATATATATATATATATATTTGAAATAATCTTGCCTGTGTTGTATTGTTATTTAATTAATCATAAGCAGTTTTTCTTTATTTCAAGTTTTCAAAAATCCATTAATTCCTCCGTCAAATAACATATTTTGTACATTATTGTGTAAGGGTTTCTGTCGTTTCCTTTACCATCTAATATAAGTAGACCTGACTGCTGCACTGCTGATATTGGATTGAATAGCACGTACCTAGTTAGTAACTGAAGACGACGACAGCCGCAAAAAATTGTAACATAGTTTACTGCTTTTGACTTATATATTTTTTTATCTGTCAAAAGTTTTGAGAAAGTCACGAATTTCATTATCAAACGTTAACGGTTTAATAAAGATACTAATAAAATTCTAATTCAATTGGCTTGTTATTGCTAAGAGAAACGTCATGTAAATATATATATATATATATATATATATATATATATATATATATATATATATATATATATATATATATATATATATATATATATATATATATATATATCTATATATATATACATATTTATATATATATATATATATATATATGTAGATACATAAATAAATATATATGAATATATATATATATATATAAATATATATATATATATATATATATATATATATATATATATATATATATATATATATATATATATATATATATATATATATATATATATATATATATATATATATATATATATATATATATATATATATATATATATATATATATATATATATATATATAATATAAGTATATTTCTTTTTTCTCCAACACAATATATTGAAAGTGATTAATTTTCTCTGAATGTACCCTACTTATATGTTTTCAACTATGAAAAGTTCATTCACATTCCCCTTTATGAAAAAGACAACAACTGATTAGTTTTATTGTAAAAAATAATTTATAACTTGCTAATTCCAACACACTTTGATAAAAATTTACAAAATGATTCACATTAGAGATCTCCTATACTATTTCGTTGAGAACAAATTGTTGAATTATCAATTGCCATTACAATACCTAACAAAATAATGTGGACTCCTAATCTCGATGTATCACAAAAACCGCTCAACAATATGTGAAAGGCACTATACTGAAATAACAACGGTAATATTACTGATAACCTTCAAATTAACTGATAAACGTGCATCTTGCTTGAAAGAAATTCAATCGTTTTTCTTATCCTGTACTAGTTCCTCCAGTTTCTCTTCCGCTTCCGGAACATCTTTTTTATCGTTCGAACACTCTTCCATTTCTAGAAGTTTTTTCTTTCTCTCTTCCTCTAGCTCCTTCTTCAGATGATTGGGAAGCCAAAAACAAGCATAAACAAGTTTAATTAGAATCCAGGAAACAGCTGCCAGTAACAAGTATGCCATTGAGTCGACGACCATTTTGAAAACGTTGACAGATACCTTTTGATGCTTCATATAAGCTTTTAAAAATAATATTCAAGAAAGAAAATGTAAGCCGAAACAATGAATATGAACTAACTCATATCCAGTGTCTTGGCAACACAGTAGAAGTGAATTACAACATAAATATAATCGACAAAATCAATATCATTTTTGATATTTGTCAACTACATAATGGTTTCAATTGTCTGAATGAAACTTTTCATTTCGAGTAGGTATAACTATTTTTTTACAAGTTTCTGTAGGACAAAACAAATATTCAAATCGCTGTCAGATCTTATATGATCTGAAAAAATTTGAAGTCGAAGAAAATAAACTGAATAAAATTGGAATAGAAAGATATAGGTACGTCTACACGGGTAGATTGATGTGAATAGTCAAATATTGTAAATAGCGTGTCGATATAAAGATTTATGTTTAATTAATTCCTAAACTTTCGAGGTAATTTTCTAAGGTTATCTATATATCTGTTAGCAAAGGAAAGTCCTGTTGGACCTACATATAATCATTGCACTAGAAACAAATCAATTTATAAACTTCGCTTATAGGTAACGTTTTTGATTTATGAGATTTATAATCTTAACCAGTGCATGATCTTTACTTTATAAGTATCTTTGCAAATATGTACATATGATACTGTATGCTGTATGACATATAACCAAAACCTTATGAAGGCTAAATTTGGGCTGCGTTCCCTTGAGAATTGTTTTAACAGTTAAAATTTTTCCTCTGGTCTCTAATCACCTAATGAAACTTTAATTTTTAATAGATTTGCCTAATGGTATATTTGTTACATTATTTACGATACTGAGTACTTCCCTGGTTTTATTTTCAAATGGTATTGTAGGTACTTATCGAAATTTTATAGATATTTTGCAGTGTTATAGTTTAATGGTACTGTAACATCAACTATGCAAGTAATAGGGTCTGAAACTTCAGTATTTAAAGTTCCAAGAATAATTACTGCTGTTCTATGTACAAATATTTGAGAAATATATCTTAATAACCTGAAGGATTCCGCAAGCAATGACCCTACACATCGATGGTCTAGTACACAAATATTGTAAGTGCAAAATAGTATGTTTCGAGTTATATGAAATTTAAAGTTTGTTAGTTCACTATAATTCACAGGATTACGTTTAAACATCGAAGATTCTGTATTAAATTTGGCTATATTATTAGATTTCGGGTGAAAGTATATTCACTTACGCTATTCGATCATACAGTATTAAAAATTTTGAAAAATAATCTAAAATACCTGTAGTTACCACATATGTCGCTATAAATTTCTTTGTTTGAGAAAAAAAACCTGTACTTACCTCATTCGATATACAATTCTTTGTTTAAATTGAACTACCTAGATGACTAAAATTCAACTTCATTGTTAATTAACAAACTGAAACATTTCGAAAAAAAAAATTGTATTTATTGTCTTTTAATCACTATTTTCACTGAATTTCTTTTATAAAGTTTGAATAATCGTCTGGGATAATCTTCTTTTCCAAAAAAAATTACAGGTCCTTTTTCTTCGCTTGGAAAACAGGAAGACGCGATGTGTATTTTTTATTCAATGTGGCTGATTCCCAGTTCTTTTTTGTTCTTATACTGTCTGAGATATCCAGTTCAAAAGAGCTTTCTTCTGAGAGGTTATACTTTTATTATATTAGGATTTTGCTTCTGAAAACGAAGCCACTTGATGCGAATCCAGTTGACTTTCTCTTTCTTAGTATTTAGTGTTGTTAAATACAGTATCTGACACACTATACCACTCAATCTTAATCACTTAACAACAGATAGGCGCCAATTTTTCTATCTGCCTTTCGTTTTCTGTTTTTCTTTTTCTTCACACCATTGAAAACGTTTTGAATTCGGAATCATCCGGGGAATCTGACGAGGGCTTACGAGAACCTTAAAAACAGAGGGTTCTGCGACGTAAACGTCGTATTTTCTAAAAACAGAAACTCATTGCTAAAACATGCTTTCAATTAAGTAATTGATTAGCTTTACTTTCACTAAAAGGCAAAATTGGCTGTCTACTTTCTTCGAATGTTTTATCATATTTTTGAATTGGAACAATAATATCTACACACTTTCGTACAATGATTTGATATGATAAAATGCATATCTTTGCTGAATGGTCCATTTGACCTGTTTTGTCTTGAATCGAGTACAAACACCTGCAGTGCTTGATTTGTCACGAAGAGTGTGTATTACTTTGGCTAGATAAAAAAATTATTTGGTACAAAATTTTTATGTTTTATAGCCATTGCGCACTTGACCACCCACAATGAAGGCCAAAAGCTCAGGACGTACACCCACACACTATTATTTTAATATAAACTTACCATCATTACAACTTATAGATATGCCTTGACAAGGCTAATTTCACTAACATTTTGCCCCTGGAAAACGACATTATTACACTGGAATTAAACAATAACCGGGATTTAAAATTACCTTTTACTTGACACAAAAGTGATAAATTCAGTTAATGCTATTTAATGTAGCGCACACTTGTTATAAGTGCACTTACAACATTTGGAGTGGAATTATGTAGTCTGAAAGTACTTAACACTATTGGAAGATGGCGCTGGATTCAATAAATTTAAATATTTTACCTACCACTTGTGTGCACAAGAAAGTTCTTGTCTGAAATGGTATGTTAGCGAATTTAACTCATTTTTCCTGCAATGTGCACTTACAACATATGTGTACTAGACCATCGACATATAGATCATATGAAAACAAAGTTATAACACAGTCAGAACAATTTGAAAAGAACTTAAAAGGTTAAAATATCTTTCCATTCATTTCTCAAATTGCTATTTTGTCTAATTAGATATATTATTGTAGGTCATAATGATGATGTTTTCTCAAACTGCAAGAAACATTTCTAGGGATTGTTAATGCTATATTTATGATAAAACAAAAACAAGATTTCGCAAGTTTTATATTTCTCACTTGTTTCAAGAAGCCTGAGTAGATATGGTGTTTCAGAGATATAACCAGCATCATAAATTGAAATTTTTTATGTTTTAAAATAGGTGTTGGTGCTTTGGCCCAAAACAATTATTACTGGCATAAAAGACTTCCTCTGAACATCAAAGACATTATTATTCTTAAAATTTAACCCTTTAAAAGTAAACTGTTTATGCTAACCATGTTATCTTTGGTATATTTCATATCCACACTGAGCATTCGTCCGGCTTCACAAAATTCATCTTCAACTGATAATGTTTCATTTTCTTTCTTCATAAATTTCTCCTCCATTTTCTTGAGCTCTGCACTCATTAGCTCCAAATTACTACTCAGCAGTCTTCTTCCCCTGATCACCTTAATTACAAACCACAACCCAATTGCAAAGCAGAATATGAACCATAACATAACGCTTTTCAGACGTGCGCGTTTGTATGACCGACTATTATTTATCTGAATTATATTGTGTGATAAAATTAAGGTTTACTTTTTCTCATTCCTTCGTCCTAGGTCCATTTTAATTGGCTGGCATATTATATGAGTTGAATGCGTGGCTGTTTCATGATACGTTCATAATTAATGACGAGGATGATTATAAAATCGAAGAGCTCTCTATATCATGACCCGTTTCTTCTACGTTATTACTGTTTGTTGATAAATTTGAGTGAATTGCTCTTCCAAATTTACATTCTACAACTCTTTATGTTAACGTTATATTGCAGTGTAATACTACATACTAGTCGAAGAGAGGTTATTATTACATTTAAATAACAGACAGTTCTAGTTTATACCCAGAAAACATAAATTTGAATGAAAACAAATGTAATAAATAATGAATTTGTAAGAAGTTCTAATTCAAATAATCACGTTTTTGAAGATTCAAGAAGTTTATAAAGTCACAGTCATTCAACATTTACATTAACACGCCTGCGCATAGTACTTATATTGTCTTTGTATATATGTTAACAAATTTTACAATGTCCACGTTAAATTGTAGTGAGACTTTCACCTACTACAGTGATATAATATTCACTGACATTTGTAGGTTTATTGTCAAAAACTTTGAACAATTTCTTTTTGTTTTTAAAATCATGAAAATTAAATGTTTATAAAGGCTCTTGCACCGTATATTTTCAACTAAGTTTAATGATTAACCGAGTTTAATTTGACATTTCCGCTTGTCAAACGTCAAATTAAACTCGGTTTATCATCAAACTTAATTTAATAATATAGGGTGCAAGAGCCTAATAGTCTTTCTTAAAACTTCCTCGGATATGAAGGTTAAACAAGGTTTTTGCTGAATGAAATATAAAAAAGAAATTCCTAAATGCCAGACAAAATTTATATCTGCAACCTAAGAAATTTAGTGCATATTTTTCTATACATTTTATATATTAGAACAAATAATATTCAACCAACAAAATATGGAGGACTATAATTGAAAATATTTTGTTTTTTCTAAAATAATCCCTTTCAATTCTCATGTAACTTTTCTAAATGTTTTGAATTAGTATTTTGTCGAATAGAATGCGTGCTATATTTTCTGTTTTTTTTTGCTTGAGTATAATCATTCAATAATTTTCACTTTCAAGAAATCATCCAATATAATATAAATATAATTTTCAACCCGATAAACATAGATAATTAACCATATCAAAGAAAGGGAAAAAAAAGATTTTTTTATGAAATATTTTTTAAATGATAACAATAAAATACACAAACAGCAACACTGATATACAGATAAATAATTAGTATTCGAATCATATGAATGGTAACAAATAAATAATAAAAATACAAAACTCATTACCATCTTGGAATGAAATCAACAAATAACACGATATATGTAAATAGCCTCCAATGATTATATATGTTCATCCGATTTACTGTTATTGCCAAGATTATTCGAACTATATCCTAGCTTATAAAATATACTATCAGATATAGTATTCTAAACATATGATTGCACATTCGATTATGACATTCTTTGGCAAATCATGAAAACATAAATGCACATACAATATGATATGACTGAAATGATTTTAAATGACAGTAGATTGTTCTCTAGCTGGACATTGTATACCCGTAAAATGTCTTTTATTCAATAGCCAAGCATTCAAGGCCTAAAGATATGTTCCAAGCGTTTCTGAAAACTGTAATGGATTTGAAAGATTCTTTCTAAATAAATATTTTTATGAAACTTGTGCGCCTTCTATTATTTTAGACACCCAATAAAAAAAAATTTATAATATATATATATATATATATATATATATATATATATATATATATATATATATATATATATATATATATATATATAAAGTACCCCTCAAACAATTTTTAGCCAAATTATAAGGAACTGTAAATGTAAAACTATCACAATTTGTTGAAGAATAATTTCTTTCATTGAAAAAATTACTACATACTAAAGTTGTGTAAAATATTTAGTTGCTTACGTTTCCCTCACAGTTACATATTTGTTCGATGAAAATTTGTGAAAAACGTTATATGATTGATATGGCATATGCTTTACATAAATATTCTGACTCTAGAGTATTTGTTCAATATCAAAAATGGAACAAATTCAAAAATTAAACGGAGAGTAATACTGACTTTGAAAAATTTACAACACACACGTATAATAACCTACAGTAAAAGGAATGTATAAATTAATGAAAATATAACAGCAATAATTACAATTAATAATATCTTTTTTGAATTAAATAAACACACATGAAATTCTTATGAATAGTAAGTTAAGTACTAGTTTTGATCTTCAAAATATTCGATTAAGTTAACATCAGTGAAGCAGTGAATTAAGAAGGCATATCAAAAAAATTTTCAATCATAATTTGGACGGAAATATCTTACGTAATATTTTGTAGACAATCCCTTACTTGGATCCATGTTTGCAGATTCTGAAATTAAAGAAAAATTGGTTTGAAAAAAACATTGTCTAACAAGAGCGAAAAATATTGCAAAGTAATATCAAATAGGATTGCTACTGCATTCTTAATTTTCCAGTTGTACCCTGACCGATGATAAGTTATCACTTGAAATCTGAACATTAACAAAATCAATGTAACATATGAAAAAAATTTTTTTATTAAGTTTTCTAAATCAGTGGAAACCATGCTGTGTTGCCAGGTCTACCGTTTTTGCGGTAGATCTACCGTTTTCATAGTAGGGGCTACCGCTCTACCGCGAAGCTAACAATATCTACCGTTGACCTTAAACTTCCAGTCATATACTTTCACAAATGAATTTGTAGATAATTTTTAGTTAAATTCTAACATAAATATCGACAAATATAGGAAATATTCAGTTATACATTACAATCTATTGCTTGCATGGGGTGACATCTCTATTTCTCTTGCAAAATAATTCAAAACCGAAACCACGCCCACAAATCTATGTCCCAGGACGGTAAACGGGGTATCTGTGCGTTAGAAAGAGACGGATAAACCTTCAGAAGAAGTTCATAGTTAGAAATGATTAGTTTCATTGTCACACTTTCAGACGAATTTCATCCTGAAAGATATTTTCTTTAAACTTATGTATGCTTTAGCTGTTATAATAAAATTATTTTGGTCAACCGAGTTTATTTTTATTTTAATGATTACTTCTTCAGATGGGGTTATAAATTATAACACATTTTTAAAAATTATGTCATTTACATACTTGCGTAACTAGTAAATCTCTTATATTTCGCAAAAACAGTGATGTCTAAACATTTCATATATCTACCGTTCTATTTTTGAATCTACCGCTTTTTTCCTGACAAATCTACCGCTAATCTTATTCTGGACCTGGCAACACTTAACCATGTGAAATTCAAAGGTTGGAGGATCAATTCAAAAAAGTAAGAGAGTACAAAAATTCAATTGAAATGAAAACTGTTATAGTTTTTGATATAAAAACTGACAAAAAACTTACTTTTTTAGCTGTTTTCAATTGTAAAAATGCGTAACTAGCTAGAATATCTTTCAGATCCACTACTTTCTGCTTTTGAAATATATCAATATCTTTTAATGCCATGGAAGTGAAATCCCTAAAAGAATAAGTTAAACTATATATTTCATGAACTTTTAAGATTATTAGTACCTTAAGTTTTCTCTACTCTTCAATACCAAATGGGACCCTTCCTCAATCTGCTGATCCAGAACATTTAGCTTCAACTCTTTCAATTCCTCAGTATCTACAGACCCAAACAGTCTGGACATGAGGCTTATCTTTCCTTGTTGGGCTTTAGCCCGTTCTACGTTTTTGCTGCTGACGTTGTCTTCTGCAGCTTCAAGGCGTAACTGTAAGAGTTCATGTTGTTTGCATAACCTTTGAAGGGAATCGGCAAAAAACAGATATTCCTTCAACTGATCGATAAGGATTTCTTCATCTTCTAAAATTCCATCTATCGAAGAAGCAAGTGAATCTAGATAATGACCAGTTTTTTGCAGGGCGTCTCCCATATCTCTTTCGACCACACTCCATTCGCTGAACACCCTGCCATAGTTCGCATGCAATTTATAAATAGTGAATTGCCTTTCTGCAACCCTCGACCTGGCTTTCAGTAAGTTATTTAAGTTTGCGTGCAAACTATTGCTATAGTCTTTGAGTGTTTCAAATTCTCCATCCAGTTTCTTGAGTCGCATTGACACAGAGAGGTGTTTGAAGGTGTTCTCGACTAATTGCAGGTAACCTGGATGAAAACAGTAGAGATTTAAATATAAGCTATTCATTTGAGCATGTGTGAATCCATATTTGTTATTAAATAAATAAGTTTTTTCATAGTTCATTGTAATGTGAAATGATTATTCATACTTTTATGAATTAATTTACCATTAGCCTTGTGAGATTCTCTCCACCCATCTTCATTTTGGAGAAAGTCCAAATAGTGCTTATCCCATCCAAGAATGGGATGAGCTGCAATCCTCAACAGGAAGTTTTCAAGCCCTGCCCTTCTTCTATCAACAAAGTTTGGATCAAAAGTATCTGTCGATGTTTTCTGCCAACCAAACATTACTCTCTTTTCTGGTAATGGTGGTATAACTGTGTAGGCATAAGTTGCTGCCAAGAAATCTCTAAGTTGTTCAAACTCAGTATACCGTCTCCAAACCGAAGTTAACTTTATTAATTTTTTATTGTTGATTAATTCGGAATCGGTAACCCTAGAATAAAAGAACTGAATAAATATAATTTTGAAATTTTTGTTAGTTAAATAATATTAATCTTTTCGTGAAATATAAAAAAATATTATTAGAATGATTTAAAGCTATGAAATGAATTTTATTTCGATATATCTAATGAATTTAAATATGACGGAATTACCTGATCTTAAAACAAAGGACAAAAAACAAAAGATTTATAATTGAAGAAAATATTTTTTGACGCCAGTTAAAGGCTTTCCTATTTGCGTGCAGCAACATATCTATACTCACTTCACTTCTATCAAATAAACTGTGTGATAATCTCTTAGATTTAAAGTACTGTTAGCTCGTTTCTCAGACTCAGAAACTGAAACTTCCAAATGCCTCAATAGATTATCCTGGAAATTAAGTATGCAAGTTGAAAGTGGTATAATTATGGTTTGATTTAATGTACCTGACTGATGTGAGAAACCTCACCAGCTCCATTTCCATCGAATTCTTCCATTTTTTAAAGACTGGTAATTGTGGCACTTCGTGTGTACTTCGAAATTACTGAATCATTTTCTGTAAACATAATGCTTGCTGAATCGCAAAAAATGAAACACTGTCACCGAGCATATTTTGTTTGGATCTTTGACATACAGACATACCATTTATCTTTGGCCACAACTCAATAAAGTACCTTTTGAACTATACTTATAGGACTACCATCAAAGTAGTTTTCATTTCATATTTTTCAAATAGTATTAGGAGAAAGAAGTCGTAAAGTGTATGTACTGAATATCTGAATGATTTAGAATACTTTTATTTTTGAACTGTAGTATTAGATAGGTCATTCCATTTTATTAGCACATTACGACATTATTGTTTGCCTATCTGTTAAGACGTCAGTAATCTGTCAGAAGTCATCTGATCCGTTAGTATCAAAGGCAACTGTGACCTTTACGATTGTAGGTTATCAAATAGTGCCGCAGTAGTACATTCCAATTTTTTTTGTGTTTTCTCAAATAAACCATTATTTGATTAATAATTAAGAATCAAATTTATATTTTAATAGCATAGAGAATTGACCTACTAATGGATAAATTGTTCAAGCCAGCTCGTTGTCAAGAGGTATGTAATTATTGGGTTAATTGTCTCATATCTAACTAATCCAAGATGATCTTTCTGTTTTCGGTCAATGTTTTCATTATGTTTGATTAACAGAACAGCAATGTTACCATGTTTTTATTCGATCGCAATACTGTATCAGAATATCTTTTTAAAATATGACATCATTTGAAATAATCTCTGGTAAATTTTCATTATTTTATATTGTTGCTCAAAATTTTTTCGAATATACTTTTGAAGATGATAATTATGTATGTACTTGATATAAACCAATATGGGGATTTTAAAATAATTAAATAATTAATTTCAAAGTTCGAAGCAGACTCAATCCAAAATAAGTACATATAGGTATTGCATAATGAATATCGAACTGGAACTTGTTCTTGAAATTTATTTTACAATATTATACAAATATTATTAGTCTGCAATTCAATGGGCAAAGTTGTTAATAGTTTTTGTATCTGCAAAACGGTTACCGTTCACTGATAAAAACGTGTAATTTGTACATTTTAATCATTTGATTTGATATACATTGCTCTGTTTTGATTCTGAGTGTGAGATATTGGTGCAACTGTAAACAGTTATTGTATACTTAAGACGATTAGCAACCACGAAAATTCCATACAATAGCAGAGAAGATAAAATAAACTTCTGTGTTTAATTCCTCACTGTGTATATATATATGATTTAGCATTCGACGTTGTGAGTTTGCAAGTAGCGACTTACCTATGCTGTGAAGAAACTTCTGAGAAAGACTCATTCAAGACCTGTCGATTTCGGGGTTTGAACTCGGGACCTCCCGAATTCGACAAACTTAAACGTGCCTCAGCTGGTTAGTGAAGAGAGTTATCTCTTATGAGTTTTGTGGCCTGAAATTTTAGTACGTATCGTCAGATGGCAAGACCGTCGATAATTAACGTTTCCGGGTTGTTTCCCATCTGTATGAAAATGTCTCTTCGTGTTGAGGAACAGATTAAGTATAAAAAATACTAAATCTTGAATATAATCCACGTACCCAATGAAAAAAGTATAATAAATCTATGGATTTCTGTCGAATTGTTTGTCGCCATCTGGTGGCTGGGGTTAAAAATCTTCTGATTTTGGTGATCTGGAATATAACACAGCATTATACTATATACAGCTTTCTTCTTTCACAATCGATATTTTTATATTAAAGATCTGTATACTCGCAGGAGTATATGTGTATATTTTATTTACTGAAGAAGGTGGAATATCCGTCGAAACGTTTGACATATAAAATGAAATCTACAAATTGAGTCATAACAAAACCAATAAAAATCATGACAAATGTATTAATTATTCTTTGCGTCAGCTACCATTCTATTTGTAATCAAAGTTGATAATTTACCAAACAAACAATATAGGAAAATTGTTAATGAAATAACTTTGCAAATGACTTCTATTTTATAGGTTTGGAATTGATAAATACTGAAATTGATATTTTGACGTTGAAATCTCTTGTTGATAGATAAAATTTTACGTAATCCTCAAATGTTTGTTTGAACAGTAATGAATAAATATTTACCGGCGCGGTGTTGATTCTGAGTTTTTAAATAATTCAGTTTCAATTAGAAACGAAACAAAAACACTTATTTTCAGGAGATTCCCACAAAATTTATGACATTGTGAGATTATGACGCCGTCCATCAAAACAAATAGTTTGAAAATTATCAAATAACCTCAAAGAGATCATTTGTTTATGTATTCCAACACCCATAAGCATTTACTTTTTATTATTATAATTAAGAACAATGATGAAGATGAACAATCTATATCGAAGTTTTGAAAATTGACAAGGTTACCCAAATTCACGTTCACGAGTGTTCACGACTAGGGACGCTAAAAAAGTATCGATACTTTGTGGTATCGAGTACTTTTCCTTTCGATACCGATACTTTTGTACTCGATACTTTCTATCCGATACTTTTCTTGAATGAGTACTTTTTGACCGGTATCGTATCGAATAAATCTTCGAAATTACTCACATAAAACTTTGGTTTACGTTTCATGTTTATGGCAACGCCATCTAGTGAGCAAATCTTACTTGCGTACTTGCTATTGGTTGTCTACTTATTATATAAGTTGACAACCATGCTGATAAGCAAAAATAATGTTATCTTCTTCTTTGAATGTATATTCGAATCATTCAAAGAATACTGAATAATAGAATAATATCACAATACTCGATGCACGGTTGTCGAATTGTATAAGTAGACAACCCAAGTAAAAATCGCCCTCCTGCTCCTGCTCTCTAGGTCTCTAGTACTCTTATGTGTAGTTACCTGTTTACAGTGTTCACTTGTTCTGCTATTAATTATTATTTGTTTTCTTCAAGTGTAGTCTAAAACTACTCATTAGTAACTATTATTTTGTGCTGTGTCTGTGTGTTAATTTGATCTGCGTAAAAACACTCCTGAATGGCATTCACTTGAATTTGAGCGCGCATGCACATTATAACTTAATAAAAATACTCGATACCTTGAAGTATCGATACTTTCATGAGTACGATACTTTTTGTTGGATACTACTCATGAGTTCAGTATCGACACTTTTTATTCGATACCGTGACCCTATTCACGACTCACGACCTACATATTATTCTTGAGTTTTAAATTACCTATATTTGTTCATTTATTTAGAGTTTATATATTTCAAGTTTTAAATCCTTCCATGTTTCCTAGACTTATTTATTAACAACTATACTGCGGTTAATTAAGACTGCAGCGACATCTATGAATAATTGCAGCGAACATAGCCGGGCTTAAAAATAGGAAAAAGAAGAAATCTGTGTGCAAACCGAGCTTGTAGTGAATGAAACTTCTGCAACGATTTGGAAGATAATTCAATAATTATCAATTATTTAATGACTTTCCTTGTTCAAATTTGTAGTGACTCAACGGTTTAGGGCAACAAATATATTTTTCATATTTTCAGTTTGAATATATTTCGCAATGACGTGATAGTATTGCAAATTGTTTATTCATTATGATGATTAATTTTACAATTTTTTTTTCATTAACCACCAGACTAATTCATTTATCACCTTTCCAAATCTACTTTCAATAAAAAATTTTTTGTATTCAATCTATTCATTTTCAAGAATACATTGAGCTTTTCGTATTTCTCATTTGTTTTCTAATATATTAGTTTTCCAAATTTCCCCTGATTTTCTAGATTGTAAGTATTAACCATTTTATGAGCGTTAATATAAGTTTGGTTGCTGATTTTATTTATAAGTACATGCTCGGCCCTGGCAAAGTAGTTGTAGTTAAGACTTCAATTCTATTTATTATCGCTTCCTTTCTCTTATATCAAACTGTTATTTTCATACCTACCTGATTACTTCTGATCTTCTATTTACACTCTACAATAAATATTTTTACCATCGCATCAGTAGAATATTTTTCTCTAAATCTTTACACACATACCTATTTCATTGATGTTAATCTCTGCTGTTGACATTCAAATAACAATTTCGCGATTCTTTCGCGCTTTGCAGGCTTGCAAACACTGTTCCGTTCCAATACAGTTTAAACTATTTTTAAACACTTTGTCAGGCTTGCGTATATAATATCGCGTTCGAGATATTTCCCATAATTTTCGTGAAAGTGAAAACTCTACCTTTGTTATTTCGAACCTGCGTTTCATCCCTCAAGTTCAGTGCTAGTTTATATATAATGATTAAAAGTAAAGAAGAATTTGATAGCGTAATTGTTGAGGTCAGTGCTGAAGGTATTTATCATTATTTTCAAAAATTTGTTATTGGTTGACCTTTCCACTAGGTCAAGGATAAACAATTAGATAATCTGCTATCTGGAAGATCCCTTAATCTAGGGTTCTATTTAGTTGTTTAGATAAGTTTACCCTTTGGATTACAAAGAATTACAAGAACAAAAAATTTTTGTTGTTGAAAATGCTTTATGTGAATAAGGCTCCTTCTGTTAATTTTATTTAAAAGACTTTCGGCAGATATGAAGAATTTGCAGCTCTTAAATGTGTGGTTTCTATTTATTCAGTGGATTGCTGTACTAGAGTCTGTTCTTCGATTGATATATACTGGGTGACAATTTGAAAACGAGCAGCACTGAATATTTCTTTAACTAATGAAAATTTGGCGCAACACGTCAATTTATATATCAAGGGGTACAACTTTTAAGGCATTACTTAATTGTTGTATTATTTTTAACTCCTTCAGCCCCAGGGCATTACCCCTAAAATTTTAAATAGCAAAATCCATTTATTTTGCTATTTTGGAAATTTGTATGTTATTCTAAATGAGTTACAACTATTTTAAATTTTTTTCCTTCAAAATGGCAGTACTCACGAATTTTTGGATTGTAATCAAGAAATACTAGATAAATTTGAAGAAACTGGATCTGAGAAATCAGCCAAGGGTGCTCAAGGAAGACCTACTGAATGGCCACCTAGGTCACCAGATCTGACACCTCTCGGTTTCTTTCTATGGGGTCACTTGAAATCCGTTATATTCAAAACCCAACCAATTCAATTGAAGAACTGTACCAAAGGATCCTGCTAGATTGTAGGACTATTTCACCAGAGAACCCCCAAAATATCCGCGAATAGTTTGAATATCGTCTGCACTAGTGCTTACAAAATAATTGAAACAATTTTGAACAATTCATAAAGTAATTAGTTAGTTCAGTATGTCACTACCTTCATTTATAATAAATTACAATCCAAAAATTCATGAAGTTATAATTACTGCAATTTTGAGGGAAAAAAATTAAAAATAGAAATAACTTATCTAGAATTACATAAGGATTTCATAAATAGAAAAATAATTTGGGGTTGATATTTGAAATTTTAGGGGTACTTGCCATGAGGATGGGGTTGAATATAATAAAAATAAATATCATTATTATTATTATTAACAACAAATACCCCAATAGTTGTCCTCTTAAAAAAAAACATTAAAACATATGCAATTACAATAGGTTTTTAGGATAGTAAACAATTTAAATTTTATTTTCCTATATTTTCATTATGATCAATTTATTGTCATTTGAATATTTTCAATATGAATATTCTTTGAATACTTTTTTCGACGATAAGTCAACTAATCTATATATATACCTAGACATGTGAAGAATTTATGACAATTAAGTTTATTTACAGGGTGGAGGATATTTGAAACGAGCTAATTCGAACAACCTACAGGATATCTTCCAGAAATACGCTTCTGTAGAAAAAAATGGCGAGAAGTTTATGACATCAGAGGATTTTGCCATCAGATATCTGGGTTTATTCGACGAGAACAGCAACAAAGAATCGGTCAAACTTTTAGCAGCTATAGTAGACACTAGCAAAGATGGACTCATTTCTTACTCGGAATTTCAAGCTTTCGAGGGCTTATTGTGCTTCCCGGACGCCCTGTATAAAACTGCCTTTCAGCTATTCGATACAAACGGAAATGGAATGGTCAGTTTTCGTAAGTATACTTCGTTCAATTTCTATTTGTCAAACTACAACACGGTTTTAAGTAAATAAGAATTCATGAAAAATATACCACTTAGTTGACCATGGTCCATTTCAAATATGAAGCAAGGAAAATTCTTTAATAATTTGAAAATTTGTTTTGATCTTGTTATATCTCCTCAATGCAGCATAGTATGCTGATCATACTTGACTAGGAATAGGTTTGAATTAACATATTTCTAATTGTTCCTCAATACAAATCGCGACTGAACTGCTTTATGGATAACAACACTTAGCGCCCTCTGCCGAAGATATTGGGAACCAACAATTTCACTGTTTAAGTCAAGTAAGCTGCTCTGAAGAGATTCAATAAGATCGAAACAGCTGTATGCAGATCTTGAAACGGGGCTACTGGACATTTTCAATAATTAACTGTTAAAACTTATTGAAAATTTTTCATAGACATTTGTTTTTGATTCTTCTTTCTTGATAATTGATTCATAATTTTTATATGTCAGTAACTTATGTGATAGAAAAGAACATTGCTTAAACTTTGTGAAAATTTCATTAATACATGTGTTGAAGTGTGATTTCTCTAAAAAAGAACTTTGTATTACAGCTGAGTTCGTTGAGGTGATACAGAAAACTGACCTACACAAGAGGATTCCGTTCAATATGAATTCCCCATTTTTGGAATTATATTTTGGCAAAAATAAGCAGCGGGTTGTGTCGTATAGTGAGTTTGGCCAGTTTTTGCACGACTTTCACGAAGAATATGCTATTGAAGGCTTCAGACGAGCAGACAAAGATGGCACAGGATTCATATCTGTCTTGGATTTCCAAAATATCATGATCAATATCAAAAGTCATCTTCTTACACCACAAGTACAATCGCACCTCATAGAGGTGAGATATTTTTTCACCGATCAATGGATAACCATTCAGTCTTATACCGACTTCAATTTTAAAAGAAGAATATCCTATTGTGACATTAGCTACTATATTGTTTGATATCATTGATCATTGAATTAACATCTGCCAGCATTAATTTTTTGTATCGTTTGTAGGCACTAACATTTGATAACTTCTAACATTTTATGTAAGTGAAATAAGTTAACTCAACAACAGTATTATTCACGATCACTATAATGAATTTGTCTGAAGATTTAAATGGTCCCTAAATGAAGAAGTAAATTTCATATTTAAACAACAGATAACACATCAAATGAGCAAATAGCTTGAGAAAGTAAATGGCTTATTTAATGTTTGTATCTAAGAAATTCATCAGAGCTCTAATTAAATTTGATAACTGGAGTATTTTAGTTGAGATAAATAATTCAATAATTAAATTAAAATGCATGCTCAGTCATTTTAAATTACCGATTTATTTGTTATATAATATTATGAATGGAATCATGCAATTATAAATTGCATAATCTCAGAAATAGTAAATTCATATTCTTAAAAAAAAACTGTCATCTTCCACTATGAAGTTTATATATTTTTTCTCTTTATTTCAATACGTGTAATGGATTTATTGTATATTGACTTTGAACTCTCAAGATGTCAGATTTAGTTTCATTGCATTCTAGAGTTTGAATAACCCTTGGTATTTGTACCATTCTGCATTATAAGCTCACTAACATTTCTTTGCATTTTAATAGGATTGTTATACGAACATATAAGTAAATCTCTTGAACTGTATTTCATCCTTCATTTCCCCATATTTGATTAAATAAAACCAGTGACGATATAATGTTCTTCCATGGTTTTAGACATACACCATCTTTGTCTCTATTTCAGGCAGCTTCAAGTTCTCAGGGAGGAGGCAGACGTGTCAGCTTTCCTTTTTTCATAGCATTTAACACGGTGCTCAACAATATGGAATTGGTGAAGAGGATATACTTAAACGTTACGAACGGCCATAGGAACCAGGAAGTCAGCAAGGAAGAATTCATGCATTCCGCCCAAGTTATGTCTAGAATGACGCCTTTAGAAGTAGACATACTATTCCATCTTTGCGATGTTCTACATCAGAGCGGGTAAGTGAGATCCTCTTCTTGATGGAGGGTCTTTTTTTGAAAACTAATTGCACTTACATTTTAACGCCGGTACCGAACGGCTTATTGGCTTGATGCATCTGTCATTAGTCAAGTATTTGAACACATTGAACCACTGAAACTGTTTAACATTTCTGTCATCATTTAATTCACGTCTTAGTTAAATTCTTCGGATACCTACATGAGTTTTCACAGAGAATCTTATTATCATAATACGTTTGTCGAATGACAGAATTTTCTGTCTTGTATTAGATTGTTCTCAACTGGTTAATATTAACAATCATTCATATTCATATTTTTCAAATCTCCTCTTCAATTTCATTCGGCACTCTCTATAGTATAACTATATTTTTTATTGAATTGCTGCAGTGGATTTGGGATTTACCAAGAATATGAACATGCAGATGGGTTTGTGCCTACATCTGTTACTTTGCAATTCTCCAACTGATTATTATTTTTTCTTTCTAGGAAAATTGTATATAACGATTTGAACTCTATCGCCCCCGAACAGTATTTTAAACAAATAACGAATAGGTTGGCTGAAATAAAAGCAGTTCAGGTGAGAATTTTTTCAACAGTTATTTATACTCGTATTGCCGTTTAATTTTCAACGAGTATGTTCTTCATTGAATTTTGTGGTTTGCATTTTACTCACGTACCTACAATTACTGATTTATAATCTATTGATATATAAGTATTTTTTAGTTCTATCAGTTAAAATACCTGATATTACGTGCTGATTTCGAATATATATATATATATATATATATATATATATATATATATAATATATATATATATATATATATATATATATATATATATATATATATATATATATATATATATATATAAATATATAATAAATATATATAAATATATATTAATATATATATATATATATATATATATATATATATATATATATATATATATATATATATATATATATATATATATATATATATATATATATATATATATGTATATGTATATATATAATGTATCTTTTTTTCTTCAGAGTCCGGAAGACAGAGGAGTAGTCATTCAGATTATGGAGAGCATGTATCGTTTCAGCTTGGGATCAATCGCAGGAGGTAAGCTTATAATCAATTGTTGTCTTCCTTAATAATAACGTGTTTCTTGGATTGTAAGTTGATACGTGTTAAGATCGATGGTGCAATTTCTGACCTGCATACTATTAACGCTGGTGTGCCCCAGGGGTCTATCTTCGTACCGACGCTTTTTCTATCCATATTAATAATCTCCTAAATTCGGTTAGAAACAAAACTGTGAGCTTCGCTGACGACAGTACTCAGTTCTAATTGCATACAATACATCAACAAGAAGAGGCCGGTCAGTACATATACATCAGGACAGCAACGTGTTACGCAAGATAAGCACATAAATAATGACGTTAACATCATTTTGAACTAAGATCTGATAAGTTGATTACTTTTAAGTCCATCAAGTCATAAGCAACCAGGATATCAGGAAAACTTTCCTCATCAATCTTCAAATTATTGTGCCAATTAATAAACTACATCTTCTACGAATGGTTGTTAACTGCAATAGAAAATTGCAGATGTCAGATGACAGATCTACACATGTAGTCAAGATATTCTAGGTAGAAAAAAATTGTTCTTCATTCATTAAAACGTCTGTTGTTTCCCAGTTTTTCAATAGTCTATCTCATTTTGTAACGTCGAGTTTTTTCCATAAGATTGGAATTCGTTTTCATATCATTCGGCCGTATCGAACTTTAATTTCTTTGAGAACGTCGTTCGGGCTCTAGAACTTTTCAATGATAAAACTTGTCGGATGTTATAAAATTTTTTCACTTATGATGCATCTTGAGAAAAACTTTCATGGGGAAAGTTTCGTAAGTTCGCTTCTCTTGTGTTCGCCAGGGAGATGACGTCATCGCGCATTCAGAAAGTTAACGCTATGTGGGCAATTTTCCTTTAAATCCGTTCATCTCGCTTCCGTAGATAATTGACAGGAAAGATGCCTCTGGAGATAATCATTAGCGTTAGTTTTCATATCAAATGGCAAGAAAATTAATTGAGCTATAAGAGGGTCAGAAAATGACGCAGTTTTCAATTGTAATAATTATATATCTTATCTAATTTTTTTTTGTGAAAAATTGCGATGGGTAAATAGAGGTTCGAAGTTTTAGACAATATCTGTATTGGTCATTGGCTATGATTTTCGATGAATTTGGGTTTTGATTTACAGATTAATGATTTCCCCAGTTAGTGTTCGCATCTTATTCAGTACAGCAATGAAGAACAACAAATGAATACAGAAATCGTTCGTCGGACGTTTCTTTCTATTATTAAAATTAAGTGAATCAATAAAATAACCTAACTTATCCCAAATCAAAAAAAATTACGTCTTTGTAAAATTTATATTACAATCTGGCAACACTGACCTAGATGCTTTCGTGTCGTGTTGAGATCTAGTCGGACTACCGAACTTTCAAATCCATCATGAATCACCATTTGTAGACATCATCTAGGGGCTCTTAAGAAGCGCTATAAGCTTTTGCTTTTCCCGATAGTTCGTTTAGAATATTTCATGGTAGTAGTAATATTCATGATATTTTTTTGTTTCAGCGGTGGGAGCGACTGCAGTTTATCCGATCGATTTGGTGAAAACCCGGATGCAGAATCAGCGAACTGGCTCGTTTATTGGTGAATTGATGTATAGAAATAGTTTCGATTGTTTCAAGAAGGTCATTAGGCACGAGGGAGTTTTCGGTCTCTATAGAGGTCTTGTGCCGCAGCTAATGGGTGTCGCACCAGAAAAGGCCATAAAACTTACGGTGAGATAAAAAAATTTCAAAAAATCTGAAACTTGAATTGCGATTTTATAATTTTATTTTTAGTGAGTTCAGCGCTCAAATGATATGTAGTAAGACTTTTCTCTTTGATACTATGAAAATATCGATAAGAAAATTATATATATTCACTCATTTTTGATGGAGATTTAATTTCCGTAAATTTTCATTAAAAAAAACCGCTTCTTCATATTATTTTAATTATGTGGCATATTTGATAAAAATATTTGGCAGTTGGAAAATCCCCTGATGTTTAACAATTAAAATTGAAAATCAGATGAAACAATAAAATTCAAATTTGTAATAATTAATAAAATGAGAATAAGTGAATAAATTAAAAGTTTTAAAAAAAATTTGGGTGTTTTCACCGTTCTCAAGTAAATACCTTGACTTATTACTGATCTCAATATATTTTTTATATGCGTCCATTTTCCATTTCAATTTATTTTTCAATCGAATTTTATTTTTTCAGTTGCTCATTTTACAACTTTCAATTTTTTTCTGAAAGGCACATATTCCTTTTTACGAATGAAATAACATTGACGAACACCTCTGTACAACCAATTATCGATTCCGTTTTTTACAGGTAAACGATTTCGTTAGAGATAAATTTTATGATAAGAAGGGCAACATCCCCCTGTATGGTGAAATCATGTCCGGAGCATGCGTAAGTGTCAAGATTGACTTGTAATGGGAAACATTGGTGACGCTCTCGTTTTACAGGCAGGCGGATCCCAAGTTATTTTCACGAATCCCTTGGAAATTGTTAAAATTCGACTTCAGGTAGCTGGTGAAATAGCTAGTGGCGAGAAGGTGCGAGCGTGGGCTGTTGTTAAAGAACTTGGATTGTTTGGACTGTATAAAGGTGCCCGAGCGTGCCTCTTAAGAGACGTCCCTTTCAGTGCAATCTATTTCCCCGCATATGCGCACACAAAGGCGGCGTTTGCAGATGAAAGCGGGTAATGTATTATATTATTTTCTCTTTATAAGGATCTAATAGCCGAACAGTCATGCTCGTCTATTATCATTCGGGATGTATCAGGTTCAAACCCTGATCTGCCATATGTTTTTCTCAGAGGTTTCCTCGTGGTATATTATTATTATTTGGACCGGGGTCGTTGTGGTTCGGTTAGCCTTCCGGGAACTGCGACCATGTAGATCTTTTGTTCTCTACCCTACCCATTCATTGAAACCCAAGGAGGTCGTCAATGGTGTTGATAAATCCGACAACATCCTTGGGGGCCTTGGCCATTACCTCATGGGTATCCAGAACAGGTTTCCCCATATGAGTGGTTCTTAGTCCCGCCAACTCTGGACACTTGCATACCATGTGTTCAGCTGTTTCTGCTTCTGATCCACATAGCCTACAAATATCATCTGCCGACTTTCCCATACGGTACAAATGGTACTTGTACCGACAGTGCCCTGTCAGCAGTCCAACCATCGCCCGAAGCTCAGCTCGTGACAGCCTCAGGAGCTTTCTGGCGTAGGTCTGTGAAATCTTTACGAACTTCTTTGACTGCGTGAGTCCAGGGGTGTTTCTCCAGAGGGTTACCCTATTATCCAACTCCCATTGTTGAACCGCTGCCTTATATTGGTCTTTTCCAAGACCACAAAAGGGCTCAGGTCCAGCAGGTGTTAACCTTGATGCACTTTTTGCAAGTTCATCGGCTTTTTCATTTCCTTCAACACCACAGTGCCCTGGCGCCCACGGTAGAGTCACTTTATTGCCTCTGGCCAGTTGCTTTATGGTATTACGGCACTCCCATGTCAGTAGAGATCCCTGGCTTTGTGATTCCAGGGACCTCAGCGTGGCCTGGCTGTCCGTGGTGATGTAGATATGCGCCCCTTTGAGGTTCATTTTGAGGCACTCCTGAGCGCATACGTAAACAGCCATTATTTCGGTCTGTAGAATAGAGGGTTCACTTGCCAGGGATTTAGAGATCCTCAGTTTAGGTCCATATACCCCAATGCCAGTGCCTCTCTCTGTTTTTGATCCATCGGTAAACCATATGGAAGACTTTTTGTCCAAACGATTAACGAAACTTATTGCACTAGGACGGTCAGCTATGACCGTTTCAAAGGGCGTTTCGAAATCGAAGATAGTTGGCATAACATCCGATGGTTTTGCCAGGAGTTTTGAATCCAGTTGACTCAGTATCCTCATATGTCCAACCCAGTTTCCAGGTAGGAGCTGCCCGTTGAGGGATATTCTCATTGCTTCCAGCAGGCTGCATTTCCTCACATGTATATATAAGGGAGGCAGATCGAGTATAACCTCAAGCGCTGCTGTGGGAGCTGTACGCATAGCTCCTGTAACACCAATGCAGGCCAGCCTTTGCAGTTTTTGCAGCCGGTTGCGTGTGGTGACCTCTTCGGTTTTTGTCCACCATGCTAAAGACGCATAGGTGACAATCGGGCGTACTACCGCAGTGTATAACCACAGTACCATTTTCGGTTTCATGCCCCAGGTCTTTCCAAAGAGTCTTTTGCAGGCCCACATAGCCGCTGTGGCTCTGGAAAGAGTCCTATCTATATGTTTCCTCCAGTTGAGTTTACTGTCCAGGATAACACCTAGATATTTGCATTCACTAGAGAAGTTTAGAGTCTGGCCATTTAGGACCGGAGCTCTTAGGCGGAGGTTCCTTCTTCTAGTGAAAGGAATCAGTGTTGTCTTCGAGGGATTGACAGTGAGCCCCTCTTCCTCGCACCACTTTTCGATAATACTGAGGGCAAGTTGCATTCGGCTACTTATAGAGCCCTCATGCTTGCCTCTTACAGTTACCACTATGTCGTCGGCGTATGCCTGGGCGTTAAAACCATCTGCCGTAAGCTTCTTCAGAAGACCATCCATGACCAGGCTCCACAGCAAGGGTGATAGTACCCCTCCTTGAGGGCATCCCCTGCACGTCAGCACTTCAGCTTCCCCCAGATATGCTGTGACGGTTCGCCCTTTCAACATAGCTGATATCCACTTCACAGTGGAGGGTTCTATCCCTTTTCGTTCAGCTGCATTACATATGGAAACATGTAGGGTATTATCAAATGCCCCCCCAATATCTCCAAACATTGCAAGTAAAATCTCCTTTGCATTGAGGGTGCCTTCCACCTCTCTAAGAAGATGATGAAGAGCGTCTACAGTCGATCTACCCGCCCTGTAGGCAAACTGCTTGTTGTGGAGCTTAACACTTCCCCTTATGTTGTTGTCTATTATTTTCTCCATGGTCTTCAGGAGAAAGGAGGTAAGGCATATGGGTCGATAGGATTTAGGCTCTGTGAAGCCTTCCCGTCGCCCTTTGGGTATGAATACTACCCTTGCTTCCCTCCATGATTTCGGAATATAGCCCCTTGCATAGCTGGCCTTGAAAAGCTCAACCATCGGGGTTATGATGAATTCAGCACCTTTCTGAAGCATGGCCGGAAAGATGCCGTCCATGCCAGCTGATTTGTAGGGCTGAAAACTCTTTATCGCCCACTCAATTCTTCCTGGTGTGAATAGTCTACCAGCTTTCTGAAAATCCCACCTGGTGGGGTTGTATACCTCTCCAGTGGGGACATTATCTCTGGTAATAATCTGCTTAGAGCCAGGGAAGTGAGTCTCTAATAGAACTCTCAGGCTCTCTTCAGGGTCATTCGAAAAATTCCCACATGGCTTCTTTATTTGGCCAATTGGGTTGGAGTGATCTTTAGATAGTGCCTTTTGAAGTCTAGCTGCAGGGGCTGTTTTATCTATTCCCTCACAGAAACTTCTCCAGGACTGCCTTTTGGCTTTCCTAACCTCTTTGTTGTAATTTGTCAGGGCCAGTCGATAGGCATCCCAGCTGCCTTCTCGCTTAGCCCTGTTGAAAGCTTTCCTAGCCGCTTTCTTGAGGTTCTCAAGTTGTTTATTCCACCAGGGAACGTCTCTGGAGATCGTTTTCTTCCTGAGTGGACAGCTGTTCTCAAAAGCTCTCTTCAAACATGACGTGAAGTGAGCAGAGGCGTTATCCACATCCTCATTTGAGCTGATGTTGTATCTCAGGCCTTCCAGTTCCGACCTTAAATGGGCTGCGTAGAGTTCCCAGTCAGTCTTTCTGGGTATCCTGCATTCAACATCAGCTGAAGCTATTGCTTCAACATCGAATTCAATTGCCATATGGTCTGACATGGATGGTTCTTTTGAGACCCTCCAGTTCTTGACCATTTCCGCAATAAATGGTGTCACCAGCGTAATGTCAATTATTTCCCTCTAATCGCGTTCATAAAGGTTGGACTGTTACCTACATTTGCTATTCCTACATTGTGAGAAAACGGAAAATCAAGTAAATCCTCACCTCTGTGATTAGTGTCCGTGCTTCCCCATACCGTGTGGTGTGCATTCGCATCGCAGCCCAGAATGAGTTTGTTTCTGCTCCTTGCGGCACCATTCCACGAGGCGTTGGACTTCCTCTGGTGGTGGGCTGATGGCGTCACCCGGAAAATAGCCTGAGGCAAAGACCACCTGCCTCCTACTCTTTCCCGTCTGCACCACAATCAGAGCCGCAGCAAGGTCCCTGGTGAGGAACTCTGTAAGTGGAAGGCAAGTTAGTCCCTTACTGAGTATAAGCATAGCTCTTGGACTTACTGACCTATTGCAATATATCATTTGATATAGGTTATTTGGAAGGCCCCTGATTTGACCTCCATTTATCCAGGGCTCCTGTATCAGCCCTATGTCGATGCGCCTTCTAGACGTTCTCCAGCATAAGGCACTAGATGCTGCCTTTGAGTGCTGGAGATTTATCTGAAGGCACGTCAGCCGTTCGTGCCCTATGGGGTGGTCTGTCCACTAGGCGGTTTGGAGGGAGCCGCAGGTTTTATACTGCTGGACTTCCCTTTACCACGCCTTTGCGGAGCAGCCCCTCCCCCAGAGCTGATGGATGGCTTGGGTGTCCCTCCGTCTCCGGCTTTCGTAGAGCCTGATAGGTTTTCCACCCTGTGCCTTTCCTCTGCCTTGGGCTTTCCTGGCTTGGAGTCCGAGGTCGAGGCCTTTTGAGCCTCATCCCTCACCTCCGTTGCCTTATGGCCCTTAAGGCGAAGGTTGGCCTGGCCGAACCTATAGTCGATCCGCCAGTTTAGCGCTCTAAGTCTTTCGACCGATTTGATGTCAGCCGAGATGACGACTTCTAGCGTGGGTCCTGATGATCCCCTCCGTAGAACCCTCCAGTTGGAGGTCCTCAATCCCTCATTTTGGATCTCCATGAGAGCCACGATCTTCTCGTTGGTGAGGTCCTGGCTTTTTGGAAGGTAGCCAATTAGGATCTCCGGGTGAGGCAGTTCAGCCTCTTCCACAATCCTTAGATCGGCTCCCTCCCAGGGCTTCAGCTTCGGCTGGATGCTCCTCAGCCACTCAGCAGTGTCTTTGTCGGAGCATGTCACCCCAAGCTAGCCCGGACGAAGATGTAGTTGCTGGATCTTAGGCCTCACCGCGGCCTATCTTCCCAGTTCGATTATCAACTCCAGAACTGTTGCTTCGATGGCCTTCAGTTGGTCCACTCCCAGCATCACCTCTGGATAGTTTTTGTCCATGATACCCACCTTGACGCCAGCGGTAACCTGGCTGTAGGTGGATCCATGTGCGGTAGGAGTCTTGGAGACTCCTGAGGACCTTGAGGCTTTTGGAGCCTCCTGTTTGACACGCTTAGGCTCTTTACCTTTAGGTGTGCTGTCCTCCGATCTATGTCTTTTGGTCGCTTGGTTTGTTCGCGGACCAATTGGTTTCGCAGCTTCTCTCCTGGCTTCTTCTGGCGCCATCCCCTGCTTGATGAGAAACTTCATTCTCTTCCTGGCTGCCCCAGAGAGTCTGTCCCTCTTCACCGCCAGTTTTTCGAGGCCTTTGACGACCTCCTCGTCGCTACTTTTCAGCAGCATTTCCTCGGCTATGGGGTCAGGACTTGCGCCCTGTTCCGCAGACCGGTTGAGGCTTTGTTCTTCCTCTCTTTTTGGCACATTAGGGCTGGTGCCAGGCCCATCTTCTAGTTTTCCTACTTGGTCCATATTTAATCCCACGAGTAGCTAGGGAACTAAAAAGTCGCCAGGAGGCAGAGCCCCGCATGCCCCTGGAAGGCTTGTTTGAAACCGGGAGGTCGCCTTGGTATCCGGAGTTCGCATATTAGCGACTAGATCTTCCCACTAGCCATGCAGACATCGGCATATGCTGTTTCACCTTGTCTTGGGGAAAGTGTTTATTGTGTCTTTCTTACACTTGGTTCAGGCGGTCAAGCCAAAACCCCCGACGCGCTTCCTCTGCCCGCGAGACGTGACCACAGACAGCAGAGTTCGCACAGCGGTGTGTCAGACACTAGGGCGTCAGTCCCTTACGTGTCTGGCATCGTTTACCCACGTGCAGTACCTTAAGCCACGATACTACAGCCAGGTAGTGGGAGTCGGTCTTAGTTTTCACCATTCAACTTGGACCTTATCGACATGGGAGACCCTGCCAGAACCATGTTCCGTCGACTTCGCTCCAAGAATCATCACGGCTACTTAAGCCCTCACACCGTCGCCAAGGTGCCGACCGTTCATGAGGGCCTCGTGGTATAAGTCACTGCTTTCAAAATAATGAGGCGAATGGTGGATCAGTACTCACACTCCGAATCCCACCTCACCTCCTCTCTTCCATCCTAATTGCACTTGTATATACAACTATATCCTCTCATCTAGCCGATGGTGTCCCTCTCCACAAATCAAAGTAGCATGTCCACATACTGGAGGGAAGAATGAAATATGTGGCTTTTCCTTTTAATAATGATAATAATCTTTTCCGTCGACCTCTAAATAAAAGCTTACTTTAACGTACACGAAATTGATCATTAATGACCCATTTTAATGTACAATTTCTCCTATTTAAATGTATGATTTTCATGGACAACCAAACACAAGAGTATTCAGCACGGAATAGTTGAATTCTTCTGTGTCTGTACTGTTATTCCACAGAGAAAAGGAATTCATAATTCAAATCGAACTCTACAAAATAGAGTAGAAACTGCGGAAAAAATTTCATGCAGTAATCGTTCGAAAATAATTAACACTTCAGCTTCCACGAGTTCCACATATTCCTTATCGGATATTGTAGGTAATGTGAACTATTCAGAATGTCATTATGTCTAATATTCCATCTATGAATTTCTCAAATTGTCTCATTGGGAGCATAAATATAAAATAATATATCGAAATGAACATAGAAATTTATATTAATGACTTTATTAGTGCCATTCATAATAGATTTTCACTCATGTATTTTTAACATAAATAATTAAATATAGATCCATTTCTTAAGGTACTAAAAGGTGGGATACATCATTGCTGGTTAAACCTACCGAAAACTATAACAAATAAACATTTAATGAAAACATTAAAATAAAACAGGATTCATACAACGTCAAAACTGAAAGCAACAAAGAATCATACATATTCATCATCAAAAACTAACAATTGAACGAATATAGAAGAAACAGAAAAAAAATTTAATGTCAGATAATAAATGGGCGATCCTTTCCTATATCTTTTTCGGAACTATTTTGAGTTTATATTTAGATTAATAGTGTCCTAAATGCTGTTAGTGTATTGTTGTAATTGTGTATTGTGTATTCTTGATACAAAAGCCATGATAAACGTTTCATAATCATCTTCAAAGTGCTTTTATCCTGATGAATTAATTGCATGTTATTGTATTGACATAGTTGTTTCAGAACGTAGAATTTCTGTGTACTGTAATGTGATATGTTTTGTAGCTATAATCATCCGCTCACCCTTCTAGCAGCTGGAGCCATCGCTGGTGTTCCAGCAGCCTCGTTGGTCACGCCAGCTGACGTTATCAAGACGCGACTGCAAGTTGTTGCTAGAGCCGGACAAACAACGTACTCAGGTGTCCTCGATGCCACGAGGAAGATTTATAAAGAAGAAGGATTTAGGGCGTTCTGGAAAGGAACGATGGGTGAGTTCAAACTAAAAAATTAATATTTAGGATACTTTCGTGGAAAATATTTACATTGTATTGTATTGAGTGTTCACTGTGTTTTATTTTAGTGTTTAGGGAATGTGGTGGAAAATTATTTTGATTGTATTCAGTCCTTAGATGAATTGGTGTTGATTTGAAATGTCAAATGGTCGAAAATTATTCAGGGTTGAGTTTTTTGGCTGTAATTTATCATTTACGAATTCTTCCTGGTGAAAGCGCAGGGTAAGGGGTTCAGTAGTTCTGAAGTTATGTATACTTGGAGATATCTCGCTATCAAATACCATGACTTCAGAAAATTGAAGACATGATTTAAATTGGGGGCGCCACTACGTTCTTATGCAGGTTGAGGACAGCAAATCATGACTCACTTTCAGTGGATCATGACATCTCTTGAATGAAGTTTGGCGAAGTTATTTCGATATTTGAGGGTGTGGTACGTTTCGCCGACAATTGTGTGCAATTTGCGAAGAGTCTAAAGAACTTACCCCATTTCAAATAGTTTCTGATGTTAATAACGGTTCGTTCTAAATTAAATCGATTTATTTTAACTAACCGCAATGTCTGTAGATGACAAGTGACCGATTGCAAGCGTTGATAGTACGAAAATAGCGCGCAATTTAAATTGTGCATTTTTATTGTGACTCTCTCTTTCTATGTATATATATATATATATATATATATATATATATATATATATATATATATATATATATATATGTATACTATATAATATATATTATATATACTAATATATATATATATATAATATATATATTATATATATATATATATATATATATATATATATATACAACTTTTTGTATTTTTCCTCAGAACTCTTGAACGGCTGAAATTTGTTTATGCAAAATATGGTTCAGAAAGAAAAAATCTATAAGAATTTATTTGCCTCTTGAGTTTTCTTTGAAACATAGATATCATGTCCAAACGTATTTTGCAAAAAATTTCTTAAAGAAGTGATGACAGTTAATGAAAAAAAATCTAGTTTTCTTTCAATAAATATTGAACTTTTAATAAACATTATTTGTATTTCTTCAGTTAACAATGACTAAAGCTACTAAATGCCACAATGATTAAAAATTGAAGAAAAACAACCAACAGCAAATATAAACAAAAAATTATCATTTTCTCGAAGAGGGGCGTAACTTGAAGAGGAAGGGGTAAAAAATGATCATTCAAAATCATTTGAAACACTGCATATTATGTAGAATATAATAAAAATATATCCATATATATATATATATATATATATATATATATATATATATATGTATATATTATATATAAAAATATATATAGGTATATATATACAGGGTGTTTCTGAATTGATGCGAAAGATTTCAATGGGTGATTCTTTAGCAAAAATTAAGGGGGGTCTTTCATATAACTTTTTGTTCAACACCCTTTTCCCTCCAAGTTACAGCCCTTTGAAATTAGGTAAAAAAATTGTTTTTATTCAATACATCCACTTTGGAGAAATTTGGAAGAATGAAATTTGGCAGTTAGCTGATGCTAATAAAATGGCAGTTTTTGAGTGTTTTTCTTACCCTTAAATGTAATCACAAGGGGCTGGAAAAAACAACCCCTATAATATTTTGCATCAGAACTTTTCAATGCGCCTATATTTTCCTATTTAAAAAATATATTTGAAAACACAAACTTGATCTGCAACTTTTTTATGTCCTGACTTTTTATCATGAAGTTGTCAGTTTGATCACAAAAAAATAAAATAGTGCTCAGACTCATTTCCCATAAATTCACAGAGGTTATCATTTATTAAAAAAAACACAAGTAAGCTGCTGTCAAATGTCAAATAATTTGTTAATTATTATTAGTAGTACAATTATTGTTCAATCCGCTCTAATTTGCAATATTCTTCAACTAAATAAAAAAATGCCATTCTTTCAATAAAGTTTTATTTAGTAAAAAATGATTGAAGTCATTATAAAACTGTCTAGAAATTAGAGAAAATCAGGACAATAAAACTATTTGTCATATGACTTCATTTGACAGTAGCTTACTTGTTTTTTTCAATAAATGATAACCTCTGTGAATTTATGCGAAAAGAGTCTGACCACTATTTTATTTTTTGTGATCAAACTGACAACTTTATGATAAAAAGTCAAAACATACAAAAGTTGCACATCAAGTCTGTCTTTTCAAATATATTTTTTAAATAGGAAAATATAGGCGCATTAAAAAGTTCTGATGCAAAATATTATAGGGGTTGTTTTTTTCAGCCCCTTGTGATTACATTTCAGCGTAACAAAAAAACTCAAAAACTGCCATTTTATTAGCATCAGTTATCTGCCAAATTTCATTCTTCTAATTTTTTCCTAAGTGGATGTATTGAATAAAAACATTTTTTTTCACCTAATTTCAAAGGGGTGTAACTTGGAGGAAAAAGGGTGTTGAACAAAAAGTTATATGAAAGACCCCTCTTAATTTTTGTTAAAGAATCACCCATTGAAATCTTTCGCATCAATTCAGAAACACCCTGTATATATATATATATATATATATATATATATTATATATAAATATATATATATATATATATATATATATATATATATATATATATATATATATATATATATATATATATATATATATATATATATATATATATATATATATATATATATATATATATATATATATATAGTATATATATTATATATATATAATATATATTATATATATACATACATACATACATATATATATATATATAATATATATATATATATATATAATATATATATATATATATATATATATATATATATATATATATTCCTTCTTGATCTGTGATATACATGTTAAATACCTATCACGTTAAAAGGGTTGAATGTTGATGTTCGAGATTGGAGTATAACAGTGGAAAATTGGGTACTATAAAAGAAATTTTTTCTGTTGCAGCACGTGTTTTCAGATCTTCGCCCCAATTCGGTGTTACCCTAGTAACGTACGAGTTGCTCCAGCGGTTGTTGTACATAGACTTCGGCGGCACGTGAGTATTAAACTTTCCCATCAATTTCATTTCCATTAGGCGCGACCCTGAGAGTGCACCGATAGCGTATACTTCGCATGAATAATGGATTTATTTTATGGCAATATTTGAATGTGACGGGAGCTGTTGTTGACTGTTGGGGAGCGGGCTGCGCTCGGAGGATATACTTAAGAAATTCGTGAAGCATAACATGATATTTACCAATTGAGCTTATAGTATAGGTGCATTCACTAAATTCCTAAAAATCCGGTCGTAACATTCATAAATGGAATTTATTTTTCACTTGTATATTATTTGTTGATTTTACCTTAGATACGATTACACTCATTATGCTCTAGGGCGTTATGAGCGGGCATTATGGATCATAACGACCGCTCATTGTACGAGGACAACTGAAGCAACTTCCATTGATTAAATACTTCATAATCCTTGTCGTATACGACTCTGGATTTCTCCGGCAATGAATTATTAGCAGCTTTGGCTGCCCTCGGGCCTTTGGCACCCTCCGGGCGTTAGGATCTATATAACGCACTTGGTACATAAATAACTATTTCGAACTCGTATTTTGATGAAAATTGAAACAATGGTTATTTGTAATTTTCTCGCGGAAATTTTAAGTGACATGTATTTCGACAGACTGACGTTATCGAATGAATAATAGCGAAACTGCAGTCTGTATACACTAAATGTTTAGAAGATGCTTAACACTGTTAATCTCTGGTAATTTGCACCTTGAAAAGTTGTTTTGCTTACTGGAAATGAATCCTGATCAATTCTTTATCACATTTATCGATATAAATGAAAAACAATACATCATGTTGTTTATCATGCTTTGAAGTTATTTTTGTTTGTTTTTGTATATATTGTTATAATTTCCAGTGAAAAATATTTGCTTTTAGTTTCCATTATAACTGATTCGGTATCTAATTATTTAGTAGACTGGCAAACTCTTCTTATAGAGGAGACTATTCGAATATTTTTATATGCTGTCGTGGGAAATGGGTTTCACTTTTGTTCGAGAAGGTTTATAATCTGTATTAGTCATTGGCTGGAAAATTCAATCAATTGGGTTGTTATATCCAAATTAACTTTCCTTGTTGGATCTCCTGCAATTATTAAAATTATAGCGAAATCGCTGAGATGTGAAAAATTGCGAAGTACAAAGAATTCATAACATGAATTGAATTGGCATTTACTTGGTGAAAGTTCATATTCATAACTTTATAAAGAAATAAAAACTAACTTTTCACAGGTTGGAATAAAAATCTATCGAGTAAACGCGTTTCGTCATAACATTGACTTCATCTCGTACATCTTCGTCAATGTTATGACGAAACGCGTTTACTCAATAGGTTTTTATTCCAACCTGTGAAAAGTTAGTTTTCATTACTTTATGAAGTTATGAATATGAACTTCCACCAAGTAAATGCCAATTCAATTCAATGTAAAAAGAATTGATAAAAATTGATAATATTTTTTTTTTTTTTTTTTAAGTGCAAGTTTCAATTTCAATTTATTCAGAAAAAATTAAAGTGTACACATCAGATCATAATAACATTATACATCAATCATATTTTAGTACTCCATTTGGATCACAGTATTGCACCTAAGCATGCTGTATGCTTGTGTTGTGCAAGTCCTCGATCCGTAGGGAGCACTTTTAATTGTACAGACAATGACAGGTGAAGTACCTGTGAGATCAGGTGAATATTTTAAAACATTATCGATTAATATATTGTGCTGTAGATTAGCTCCATATTTTCCCGAACGAAGCATTTAATTTGTTTTTTGTATTTATTAAATTTTGTTATTTTCCTTATTTCAGGTGGTAAGAGATTATACAATTTAGGTCCAAAATAGAAGATATATCTTTGTGTGTGGCTTTTCCTGAACAGTGGTGTATTGAGGGAGAGATTTTGTACTGCCCTAGTATTTATTTTTTGTATAACTTCCACAGGCCGACTTAACTTATTTGTTCCATGATACATCTATTTCCAGCACTGTCAGGTATACAAGCCCCTAACATCAAGTATCTCTAGTTTTCTTATACAACTGTATAGTTGAATGAAGTTTTGGTTTTTTTTGAATATTATTTTCAACAGTTTGTTTTGCATTGTCTGGAGCTGTATTAAGTTATTGCGGAAAAGACCTCCCCAAGCCCCGATACAATATCGTAGTATAGACTCTGCCAAAGAATAATAAACCACTCTAAGTGTTCCATTATTTAGGATATCTCTTAGGGTATACATTTTTCGGGTAAGTTGCCTGAGTCTGCGAGTCAATAGGGAAGTATGTTTTTCCCATCTCAAGTGTTGGTCTATTACAACACCTAAATACTTTATGTTATCTGATTTTTCTACTTCAGGACAAGTGCATGTTTCTCGACTTTGGCAATTATTATCGCGTACATAAATAATTTTATTACTAGCTGGTTGATCATGTAATGTTAATGTAAATGTTATATATTTGGTTTTCTTAACATTTAGGCTCAACAAGTTTTGGTCTAGCCAATTTTTGACCTGCCCCATTCCTTCATTAGCATCATTAAAAACCTCATCCCATGTTTTTGCAGTAAAAAATCAAGGTAGTATCATCAGCATAAGAGATGAAGTGACCTCTACAGTTCTTCAAATATCCAATACTGTTTATGTATATGAGGAACAAAATTGGGCCCAATACTGTTCCTGTGGTACACCAGTTGTTATTTCTAGAGAATTACTACAGTGTTCTCCCAATTTCACTCTTTGAGATCTCTTATATAAGTAATTTCGTAGGATTATCCTGGTAAGGTCCTCTCATACCATAATTATACAGTTTCTCCATTAATAATTCATGGGATATGGTATCAAATGCCTTGGCTAGGTCAAGAAAGATTGCGAGGCATTTGTCCGAAACATCCAAGGCGTTAACCGTTTTTTTCACAAGATCAAGAACAGCTTTTTCTGTGTTTTTATTACTCAAAAACCCATATTGTCTATCTGTTATAACATCATTGATTTCCAAGAAATTTATCAATCGCTTCTTGATGGTGTGTTCAAAAATTTTAGCAAAGTTATTGATAACAGAGATTGGCCGATAATTTTCAACCAGTTTCCGTTCTCCTGATTTATAGATAGGTGTTATGAGACTCTCTTTCCATTGATGAGGCAGTTCACCACTTTCATAAGAGAGATTTATTATTTGAACCAGTGGATCTACTAGATAGGCGTAAAAATGTTTTATGAATTTACTTGAGATGTTATCTGGTCCCGGTGAACAGTTATTTTTGAGTGTTGATATTATATTGATGATTTCGTTTTTTGTTGTGGGTTCAAGAACCATAGTAGATAATACTGATGGGTCATTCGAGAGTTTTTGTCGTCGTTTGAGTTGATCTTTATTAATATTCTCTTGTATTTTTCGGCCTACTTCACTAAAATATGTATTAAACATGTTGGATTTCTCATTATTGTCTGTAATCACAACGTTATCACTGTCTGTTATATCTAAGTTTGCTAAAGAATATTTATTAGATTTTCGGTTTACAGCTTCATTAATTATTTGCCATGTTTTTTTACTATCACCCTTCACAGCATCAAATTTATGTTTGTAGTAATCGTTTTTCGTTTTTTTCAATACGTTATTCAGTTTATTTCTATATTGTTTGTACTCTCTATTTAGTTTTAATGAATTTCTATGTAATATAACTCATCACTCATAAAATTTACTTCATAGATTCCACTCTGAAATTCATAATACAACTTGGCAACACTGACCGCATTGCAGTCTTGTCCGGGTGAGTTGTAATGTGGTTCCCCGAAACACATCTCGTTCTTTATTCCGAACTGGTAGCGGCTTCCAAAGTTCAGACTGAGTTCGCTACGTTGCACAGATTTTAAATGTATCAGAAAGAAGGTGTTAAGTGCAAAACTTTACGCCACGAAATCTTTCACCCCGGAGAAACGAAAAAAAAGATGGAACATTCCATTCAATTCGTGCTCTTGAAAGCGGAGACGAAAATAAACGAAATTTGCATTCCAAAATTCAATTTAAATTTTCGAGTGGTCCATAGCGTCAGAGAAGACCGATGCAGAGTGTTTAATCGTTTCGCGAGGAAGTAGGCTACGTCTTTTGAATAATGTATTTGTTTCCTTTTTGTCAATTTAACCAGGGTCAGGTTTGCTGATAATGAAATACCTACTCTTTTTTTTTTGTACGGAACCGTTATTTTGGAGAAGTTTTCCGTTATATTTTATTTTTTTTGCAGTAAGTAATACTATTTTATTTTTCTTTTGTTAAAGTTATATATAATACTAGCTGACCCGGCACACTTTGTTCTGCCATATAAATTATTATTTTTATCTATCTATATTTCTATCTATTCATCTATCTGCCGATGTATCTCTATCTATCTATCTATATATCTATCTGACCCGGCAAATTTTAAATTATTAAAATGGCTATTAAAAAATATGGATTGTTGATAGCAGGATGAAAATGTAGAGTTGTATGTATTTTTTAATGCAACATCATAAAAAATAAAAATTAAAAATTTTGTCCATAAAATTTATAAAAATGTTTGGGGTGGGCCACCCTAATCACTTAGGGGTGTGAAAGATATATTACGACCTATTCTCAGACCGACTATCATTATTTTCGATTGCCATCTTGCAACCCCATTGCGGATCTGTGGATGAAATAGAAAAAAATAAAAATCGCGATGGAAAAATAGGGGTTGATCCTAGAGGGATGAAAATTTAGGGTTGTATGTATTTATGAATGCTGTATCATAAAAAAATTTTGTCTAAAAAATGAAAAAAACATTTAGGAGGATGAAAAATAGATGTCCGATTCGCAGACCTAACCGATATGCAGACAAAATTTCACGAGAATCGGTCGAGCGTTTTCGGAGGAGTTTAATTACAAACACCGTGACACGAGAATTTTATTTATTAGAATATTGATCACATATAAAAATTGGAAGATTTTAAGAAAAATTCTTCATTTAGGTCCGCAAGCGCTTTATTTCTGAGATACAGGGCGTGATGCATTCAAAGTTTTATCCTACAACGTCTTATCATGAAAAATATGACACAAACGGAAAATCTGTAGATGCCACTGAATACTACCAGATCTTTCATATATGTATAAATATTGTTCAATAGGTTAATTTCATCGATGCGACGTTTCGGCAGTATACCTTCTTCAAGTTTCCGGTAAATACGAAGAATTCGTATTGTGGAGTAATCCCGAATAATCCAATCAATACGAATTCCATAGTTTTGCGATCTTTTTCGATAAAGCGTTCGTTGATCCTGCACAAATCCGGCTGGAAGGACCAAATTAAATTAGCTGCGAGTACGAAACGGAATCCTCTCAAATACCTACGCCGCCTCCACGCTTTTTATTATCTTCGACTGGAGATGATGCGGAAGGACGCAGCTGTGCAAAATGTATTTCTGGTTATTTCGAAAATTTGATATCTTTTTTTCGCAACACGGGAACGTTCGCGGAAAACGAGATTAATTTGTTAGCTTCTGTTCACTATATATCGTATTCTATCTTAAGGAGCTTAACGAATATGTCAATAATGACCAAACTCTTCGGAATCAATTATTTCAGGTTATTTTTCTGAATCGCATTCAATTGTTGAAACATCCAAGTGACAAAAATGTTTGAAAATTTTTTTTCAATATATTTTTTTTTTGCCTACCTATGGCCTGTGATTGCTCAAAAAACCGAAAACAGTTCACAAACATATAATCATATGTAGGTATATATATATATATATATATATATATATATATATATATATATATATATATATATATATATATATATATATATATATATATATATATATATATATATCGATGGTCTAGTACACAAATGTTGTAAGTGCAAAATAGTATGTTTCGAGTTATATGAAATTTAAAGTTTGTTAGTTCACTATAATTCACAGGATTACGTTTAAACGTCGAAGATGCTGTATTAAATTTGGCTATATTATTAGATTTCGTGTGAAAGTATTCACTTACGCCATTTGATCATACAGTATTAAAAATTTTGAAAAATAATCTAAAATACCTGTACTTACCACATATGTCGCTATACATTTCTTTGTTTGAGGAAAAAAAACCTGTACTTACCACATTCGATATACAATTCTTTGTTTAAATTGAACTACCTAGATGACTGAAATTCAACTTCATTGTTAATGAACAAACTTTTGATAACAAACTAAATCATTTCGAAAAAAAAAATTGTGTTTATTGTCTTTTATTCACTATGTTCACTGGATTTCTTTTATAAAATTTGAATAATCGTCTGGGATTATTTTCTAAAAAAAATTGCAGGTCCTTTTTCTTCGCTTGGAAAACTGGAAGACGCGAATTGTATTTTTTATTCAATGCGGCTGATTTCCAGTTCTTTTTTGTTCTTATACTGTCTGTGATATCCAGTTCAAAAGAGCTTTCTTCTGAGATGCGAATCCAGTTGACTTTCTCTTTCTTAGTATTTAGTGTTGTTAAATACAATATCTGACACACTATACCACTCAATCTTAATCTTTTTCTTCACACCATTGAAAACGTTTTGAATTCGGAATCATCACTATCTGATGAAGGCTTATGAGAACCTTAAAAACAAAGGGTTCTGCCACATAAACGTCGTATTTTCTAAAAAAAGAAACTCATTGCTAAAACATGCTTTCATTCAAGTAATTGATTAGCTTTACTTTCACTAAAAGGCAAAATTGGCTGTCTACTTTCTTGGAATGGTTCATCATATTTTTGACTTGGAACAATAATATCTACACACTTTCGTACAATGATTTTATCTGATAAAATGCATATCTTTGCTGAATGGTCCATTTGACCTGTTTTGTCTTGAATCGAGTAGAAACACCTGCAGTGCTAGATTTGTCATGAAGAGTGTGTATTACTTTAGCTAGATAAAAAAATTATTTGATACAAAATTTTTATGTTTTATAGCCATTGCGCACTTGACCACTCACAATTGAAGGCCAAAAAGCTCAGGACGCACACCCACCACGCTATTATTTTTACTATTTTAAAATTACCTTTAGCTTGACACCACAAAGTGATAAATTCAGTTAATACTATTTAATGTAGCGCACACTTGTGATAAGTGCCACTTTACAACATTTGGAGTAGAAATTATGTAGTCTGAACAGTACTTAACACTATGAAGATGGCGCTGGATTCAATAAATTTAAATATTTTACCTACACTTGTGTGCACAGAAAGTTCTTGTCTTGAAATGGTATGTTTAGCGCATTTAACTCAGTTTTTCCTGAAATGTGCACTTACAAAACATTTGTGTTACTAGACCATCGAATATATATATATATATATATATATATATATATATATATATATATATATATATATATATATATATATATATATATATATATAATATATATATATATATATATATATATATATATACATATATTATGTAATCAACAGCTTTGTTTCTTTTTCCTAAGTTGAAATTAAAACAGTAATTAACCTACAATAAACACTCTAACCAATTAATAAACATATTAAACGCTTCTTCAACGATTACCTAGTTGTGGTAGTCAATATTGTTTATAAACAAAACAATTCTTATCATAAATAAGAGATCATTATTCATGGGATTATTATGCATTTATGCATGGAAACAGTAAATAATGATAAATGAGGAAGAACAATCCGACATGGTTGTCAATATTCAATGATGCGTTCTACTCTCTATGTGCGGTCGTATCAAAACCCATGACTTACCCAGCAACGACCATGACCGGTACAACAAAATAAATCAGACCAACAAACAACGGCGACAGACCCAGAAAACAACAAGAGATTACACAGTATTCACAAACAGAAAAAACTACACGTCTACAAATGTATTCAGAAACAACACTCAACGATCATTCAACGACAGTAACAATGTCAAGAAAACTATAAGAACCGTGTTATAAAACAAGAGAAGCAAGTTAAATTAAAATAAATTGAAATGGACTTTTATTACTTTCTGAGTAAGATGTTATAAATGATGCTGAACATCCTCTCTATGTAGAGCAAGATCCCAGAGCCGCAAGACGTTACTTATTTTCTCAGCGATAATATTTGTGGGATGAAGTAGTGCTCGTATGTACTTTCAGTGTATGGATACCTGCTACCTTGTGCCGACGGCCCAGGTATTAGGTGCTAAAGATGGAAAAAACTCAACTCACTTTTCTTATTTTCTGTCTTGAATTTTATATGATATTCAGGGAACTATTTCAATACCTTATGCAAGCAGCCAGACCGATCTTATGGGCCAAACATCCCGACTTACACAAATAAAGTGTCCCTATGAGTATGACAGTATGAGCGAAATGTCATGATTTGCTCATTTAAGCGCGATAGTGATTATCTATGCGCGTCGATCTCCCTTCTATACTTACTGTCATGACATTTCGCTCATACTGTCATACTCATAGGGACACTTTATTTGTGTCTGGCGGGATGTTTGACCCATACGATCGGTCCGGCTGCTTGCATAAGGCATTGAAATGTATAAGAAAAGTTAGTTGAGTTTTTTTCCATCTTTAGCACCTGGTACCTGGAAATTGGCCGTCGGCAGAAAGTAGCAGATATCCATACTCTGAAAGTCATACGAACACTACTTTATCCCACAAATATTACCGCTGAAAAAATAAGTAACGTCTGGCGGCTCTGGGATCTTGGACTCACTACTATTGCGTCTATAAGTCGCTTTTTCTCTATCCAAGATCTCGACCCTATCAAAATCGAATTTATGTCCCGTAGATATTTGATGTAATATTATTGCTGTTTTATTATAATTACAAATGTTTTCAACATCATATTTGAGCTGTTTCACTCGTTAAACAGCCTAGAAAAAGAAACAAAACTGTTTCAAAACGTCGGCATTGTTGAGAAAGTCAATAGAATAAAAGTATTCAAAACTCCCAATAAGTTTTTTCTTATTTAATTTATTGTTTTTTTGTCATGATGAACGTCCCTGTTTGATAAATTAACTACAGTTCATTAGTCTCAGCTAAACAAAACTGTGGATTAGGATAATTTTTCATACACGACATATATGTATAAAACATAGGTCGTTTGTTCCATTAATCCTGGCTCACCTAGTCTCCGGGTCCGGAAATACTTTCAATTATACCGCGAAAAAATTCAGGGTCGTGAGAAAATAATCCTCCGTATTAAGAGGAAAAAGAGGAGAACTGCGAAACGTGCCCATAATTAAATGAGGCGGATAATTTTGGCGAATTTATTATGTATTCAGTTGATTATAGTGTTGCTACAGAATTCGTTAATCAGAAAATTATTACTGGGTTTTTCTTGTCGCTGAACGGGCCGACATTGCGGAGCTTTATTAATTGCCGTGCGTTTGTCTGCTCTCAATTAAGGCCTTTCATGGAAGAAATGTAATAGCCGTATTATTATTGTCGCTAGTCGAAGTGACCCGGTCGTAATTTGTTACTCATACAAATTGAACCGTTCATAGTGAGAGTATTTGATACGTCATATTCGATATATACGTATTTTATTAAACGTTAACTCTTCTAGATTTTAAGGAAAAAAATCATTCGTCTTTGAGAGATTTACACAAAATTTGTTACAAGGCAAGTTTCGCCTCTATCTGGTCTTCTACGGATACTGACATGGAAATTATTTGTTAACAAAGTATTGTACTAAGTAGGTGTACTTTAGTGAATAAGAAATTGGGTATAGGTATTCTTGGAACTCGCAGATAATTCTTTAAACGGTATACCAAGTCAAAGAGGTGATTTATTGAGTTTTTTTTTATGAGCTGACCTAGGGCTTCGACCACAAGACTAGTCTTGGTCTTGACACTAAGAACAAGACTCAATAAATATTCTCAAGATCAAGACCAAGACTGACCAGTCATGGTCTTGCGAAAGCATAAGGCTTCGGGACACCAATAGACTAGTATTGGTCTGGACTAGTCTGGACACCAATACCAAGACATAATCAATATCGTCAAGAGCAGGGCCAGTCTTGGTCTTGCAAAGCCCAAAGCAAACCTCTGGAAAGCTATGAGAAATTATTTCTGCTAGATTGATGTTCTTGGTGTGACAAGATTTATGGGGACACACCAAGGGAAGGTTGGTGTACCCCATGGGTCACGCTAGTTACAATAAATATTAATAATTCAGAAATTTTAGTCAATTTTCGAAGTATTTATGTTTCTTGACTTCTGCTGTTCACCAAAGATGTAGTTGTGAGCTTTTAGTTAAGGTATACACTAGTTCAAATTCCTAATTAATAGAATAATGAATGATTGGTTGTAATTAGAAATCATTGTTTAATGTTGCATTCCATAATTAAACCTTACAACTAAACATCTAGGCAAACATCTGAGGACAGCAGATATAAATATTCTGAAATTTGCTGAATGATCAAGAATACCTTAAAAACTCACCACTTCTGAATGTAATGATCTGGGAGTTCTAAGATAAACTCTACGTAATTTCTCATTCCATTTATGCTCCTGTTTAGATCAGTATATTTTGTTAAGAAAGTATCAGAATCGTCAAAAGCCCGTGGTTTGAGCATACAATAAAATTGTATGTTAGACCTAAAATCTTAGTTCCAACTGAACTACACGTTCTATCTACAATACTTCTGATCTAGTAGGATTAGGACTTCAAATTCTCGCGACTCAGTAGTACCATGACAAACTTTATTACAGTTATAAACTCGAAGTTACAATTTAAATTTATTACAATTTTAATTGATGTACAAAGGTACATTCGTAGATCATACGTGCAGTAGTTAAAGTGAACTTTTGAAGGCCTATACTACTTCTAATCATGTCATCCGTGTGTTAGACTATAAGTTTATCTATTTCGTCAATTCGTTATAACTGATGGTAACTTTTCAAAATCGTCAACTGTCATTAAAAACCATTTTGACAGAGGGATGATTACGTAATTGGGAAAGGAACTGTACTCTCATGTCACACATCATAAACATTGCTACTTGACATTTTATTGTTATTTTTTATTTCAGCCGACCTTCTGGATCGGAGCTGAAAGTTATGGAAGAAGCTAAGTCAAGAAATCCAGACCACGTAGGTGGTTACTCTGTATGCCTGCCTATTTTCTCAGGAATTGAATCCAAATTTGGTTTGTGTTTCCCAAAGTATAATGTGCAAAGGACTTAGAATAAAGGAATTGTGTAGTAAATGAATAGATATCAATTAAATTTTCGATTGAGCAAAAACAGATTTTCACACTTTTCCAACATTGCTCGAAAAGACAATTCATTTCTTGATATATTTCTAATTAACATGCTTTAATATTATGAATTTTATCACAGAATGTGAATTATATTTTAAACGATTTGTGAATATTTTGAAAGAAATTTAATGATGTTGATATTTGAATGAAGGAATTATTTACAAGAAATAAATATTTGAACCATTGTTTTTTTCTCCTATTCCTACCTTAATAATATATAATTTTAGAATTATATCTTCTCTCTGCTCCAAATATCCAAAAATTTTCCGAGAGAAAAGGGTTGGGTTTTTTGAATGACTCAACGTTGAAGAATTTTTACAGTCACTTGTGTATTTGAGCATTTCAATATATCGACATGATGTCTACATCCTTGAAAAACCTGGAAGTCCAGAAAATATCAAGGTATTCTTTTCCTCCTGAAATATCCTGAAATGTTCATAGAATTTTGGGTTCACTCAGGGAATTTTTTCAAGAGATCAGTTTTCTCCAAATTCAATTGCAAAAGAAAAAAAATCGTGAAGTATATTTCCAGAAATAATAATAAATACTGATAAATTCTTATGTGAACGCAAATTGTCTGACAGCATTTGCACATGATGCAAGTTCTTTCAGAAACTCTCTTGGAAAAAAGATGTATTGAACTCTTGTGGCCCTACGACAGAAGTGGTCCACGAGAGGAAAATCGTATCGCGATACACCTGGAAAAATAATAAAATCACCTGGAATATTCTGGAATTTTAGATCCTGACTTGAGTAGACACCCTGTTAGAGGATAACAGAAAATTCATGGGCGCTCTTATTATTATTCTATTTGGAAAGAAACCACGTTAGGAATTCCAAACCAAATATTCTTTATAAAGAAACCCTAGAAATAAGCATACAATATGTTTGATACAAACTTCCCTAAGTGAGGATTCAAATCATTTTATATAGAATTTAATGAACTTTTTATGTCAGAAAGTAGAAACTTTGGCTTCCTTCAATGTCTACCTTCCCTTAGCTACGAAAATGAAATATTCGTTTTGAGAAAAGAAAACGAAAGCTGGAAAAACTAGGTTAAACATATTACTATAATTATTATGTTTTTACTTAGTCTCCAGTAGATTGAAAGTAATATGGGTTGTTTTCACAACCGGTAGGTATAAAAAAAATAATAGCTACTTCCGCTTTTGATTAAATTTTCAGACATTGTTGACGGGATACCTTATCACATTAAGGCTGTAATGATAGTGAATTAGTTTTAAATAATGATATAATGTGATTATTACAAGAGTACCGATAGATACTTTCAATTAAAATAAGAAAACACTTCCTTGTGAATGATGCATTTTCAGATCTATATTCAAGCATATTACTACTCAACATTTATTCATTTTGAATCAATCCAGACTTCACCTAGATTTATTGAACTCCATGAATTGTCTTACTTAGGTTAACTTATATGGAAAACTGATTTCCAGATGTTATGATATATTCTTGGATATCTTAGTTGAAATTCAAGTTGTATATTGTAGGAGACTACATTCCAACTTCTCACTTTACGATTTAGTTTTCATATTGATATGGAGATTTGTTGTGTTTTGTGCTTTTTAATACAAGGTACTCACACCGTGAAAAATATATTTGCTTTTTGAATTGTTTGCGGAATTTGTTATTTGGAAATAGCTGCATAGCTTTCTTGTTCTGAGTTTATTTTGTTTCTGAATTATTTCATAATTCGATTACCTTGAGTATTTTATCAGGATTGTAGGATTTGAATAATTACCTACGATTGTTGCGGCAAGTAGAATAAAAAATTTTCGCAAAAAACGACTGTTAATTAACTTGAATTCTGCAGTTGATTATGTTCACAATTTAAAATCAAATAATGAAAAATATACAAGTTGACTAAGTATGGTCAATTTAAGGTAACTACTACATAAAGAGCACACGGGAAATTCTTCAATAATTAAAAAAATTATCAAACAACTTTCCAAGGGAGCTGGTCATATGTATAATATATATTTTTTGATAATTCTTTAAATTATTGTAAGTACTATATTGAATTCACTATGGTTAACTTGTATATTTTTCACGATTTGATTTTGAAATCAGCGAACATCGCGACAAATATTTATAGAGCGCACTCTCGTGGGTATGTCCAGAGTTTTTAAAAATGCTTTGTTAGCGTGCTTTGGAACCACATACTCCACAGTTGCAGAGTAGAAATTTCATGTCAGGAAATATGTATTCTCGCTACGGGATTCTGCATTTTCGATCCAAGCGGTGAATTGTTGGTTTCCCATATCCTTGGTGGAGGGCGCTCTGGGTTGTTATCCAGATAGTAGTCCCGACCGCGTTTTGTATTGGGGAACAATTAGAATTTTGTTAATTACCTCCCATTCTAATAAGCTGTACTGATGAGATCTAATAAGATAGAAACAGCTGTATGCATAGTTTGAGTCGGGGTAACTTGACGATTTCTATAATTCACTGTTGATGTCAAGCAACTACGAGATAACTCGTATTGGGAGACTCCGGGGAGAGCTCTATTACGCGTTATCTCGTGTTTAACAGTCAACGTGATAATAAGGAGAAATTGAAGAATTTCCTCCCTAACGTGATATATTTGGAGTCCAAAATCTATAACCTGCACAATCAACGGTAATCAAGTAATCTTCATTAGAAAAATTGAATTATATGTACCTACTTGACTTAGGTACATATACACTCATGGCAAATATATCATAATAAATAATAAAAAGTATAATAGATTTTCAATTATTTAATTCAATAAGTATAATGCGTTTCGAAACACTGTATCATCATCAGATACAAAGATTAACTCAGTTAGGTGCTCTTTGTATCTGATGATGATATAATGTACAGAAACTGGTCATACATATAATATATATATATATATATATATATATATATATATATATATATATATATATATATATATATATATATATATATATATACTGGAATAATTTATTGATTTTTCAATTTTTATTAAATCTTTTACGATATGTTAAGTAACTGTCTCCGAAAGTCCATGGAAAATGTTTTCATATTGATTATTTAGTTAACACGATAATAAAATAAAAGATTTCAATTTGTCTGATATCTTATCCTACTTTATTCAAGGATTAACAGAAATGTAAAGTTCTCGTCTTTCCTAGAATGCACTGAACTCTAATATTGACTTCATTTACTGTTTACGTAACTGGTAGTTGTTTGATAGAGTATCATATTATTAGGTACGCTGTTACTCATCATGTTAAAAAAAAATAGAGCATGATGGAATTAATATTCATAGTTCATTGTCTAATGGATATTAAAAATGAATTAACGGAAATTTGAGCGATGAACCAATATTGAGTGTCCAATATATAAGAAAATATTTAACAAACTTATTAATGAGGCACTGTACGGGAAAAAAAAGACGAGGGGTGTAGTGGGACACCCCTTGTACCTTTATTTATAATGAATTATCGAAGTTTGAGAGCGATTAAATGAAAAAACCGAGGAGAGGAAAATTCATCAATAATGAAAAGAATTATCAAACAATTTTCCAAGGGAGCTGGTTATATGTATCTACATTCACAACGGTGAATTATAGAAAACTTCAAGTCACCCTGACTCAAAATCTGCAAACAGATATTTCTATCTTATAAGATCTCATCAGTGCAGCTGTTTTGACTTGGAGTAAATCAACAAATTTTTAATTTTTCCTTAATACAAATCGCATCGGTACTGCTATCTGGATAACAATCCGGAGTGCCCTCCACCAAAGATATTGAAAACCAACAATTCGCCGCTTAGATCGAAAATTATCTACTGTAAATTTTCTTCTATTCTATTATGAGCAACGCATTTGTTTATACGGATCATTAGATTGATTGAAAATTTTTTTTATTATGCATGAATTGTAAATACAAAACTGAAATATTAAAATTTAACAAATTTTTCAACGGGGAACTATCCTGAAGTCTTTTAAAAATAGCTCAGAGAAAGGCAAAAATTCTTAAAATTTTCCAGATGAAATTTCGTAAACAAGTAGGTATATATAACTCAGATTTAACTTACTTTTAGCAGGTTTTCACTTTGAAAACCTGCTTATTGAAATGGGTACGATTAGCAAAGTTGGACCAAGATAGTTTTTCGTTTCATGAGTTTTTATGATGCTTGGCACCAAAAACTCAATTTCATATATATATATATATATATATATATATATATATATATATATATATATATATATATATATATATATATATATATATATATATATATATATATATATATATATTATTTATTCGAATTGTTATTGCCTGTGAACTATTTCTAATCTCTCGAAAATTATTAGCTATAACAGGCTTGTTGAATCTTAAAAAACTCGATTTAATTAAAAAGTTGTGGCGAAACGTCAACTTTTTAATAAAATCGAGTTTTTTAAGATTCAACAAGCCTGTTATTGCTAATAATTTTCAAGAGATTATATATATATATATATATATATATATATATATATATATATATATATATATATATATATATATATATATATATGTTCATATGTATGTGCTTATGTATTTTAGCCTTGTTTACAGGATAACAGGAGCAATTTTGAAGCAATAGGGTTGAAAGTTTGTGAATAGGTAGTTTCGTATGATATCTTAAATGGGATTGTTTTTGGTTTTAATTGGTTGGGGGTTGACCCCCCTTGGATGCTATTTATTTCTTTATCAATTGGTTGGAGGGTTGAACCCCTGAAGGAGGAAATAAATCTTGTTTACACGATAAAGGGTGCAATTTTATAGGAATAAGGTTGAAAGTTTGTAAGTACGTAGTTTCGTATGATACCTTGGATTTGATTGGTTTTGCTACGAATTGGTTGATCCCCTGAGGAGAAAATAAATATTGTTTACACATTAGAGGGCAAATTTTTTTTTGAATTTGGAAAAAAAGTCAATTTAATGAATATCAATTTTTTAAACTGGAAACGTTATGAAAACCTACTCTTCTAAGGCAGCTCGCTGCGATATAGTTTTTTTCTAATTAAATTTATGTATAATCGAAAGTTAGTCGGACTATCTAGTTTCTTAGCAAAGAAACATATAAATATTCTCTTTTCTGATGAAATTCATATAGCCAGCACCGTAACTAGGTTATTCGATGTAATCAACTGCCAAATAATCGCAATTGTTGAAATGTGTGAAAAGTTTTCGTATATGGAAACTCTGCAATCCATAGCAGCTTGTTTCCAAATTTCATTTTCATAGAAATATCAGTTGATAATAGTTCTCGCTACCATTTACTTTCATATTCAATTTCAAGTTTAATAATTTATATCGACAAGAACGTAAAATGTTATTATTTGCAGGATATTCAATTCAAAATATTCGTGATATGTTATTTACATTTACCGATATTTGAAAATTTGAAAAGTGTGTAATAGGTATACTTTGATATTAATTCGTTTTTCAAATTACTTTAATCCAAGTTCTCATTAATTTTATTCTCAGTATATAGGCCAGTCAGTTTAGATAATCAATTGACAATAATTCTAAAAGTTTTCAAACTTTAATGTAGGGTCTGGAAAGAGATAAAAACAAACTATGACATTTTGCAATCTTTTCCGAAGTCCGGAATATTGTTAAAATTGCAATAACATTGAATTTTGCCTCGTGATTTTGAAAAAAATTCTAAAAGTGATGCAAACTTGGAAATATATTATTTCATATCACGTATCAAATTTGTAACCAATTTAAGGGCACGAAACATTTTTTTATTCGAAATTAACGTTTTTCTTTGATAAACTGACAAAAGAAAATTCCAAAAGTTCTGCAAACTTGACAGATACTTTGGAAAAATATACCAAGCAGTTTTATAAATTTTCAACTTTTTACGTTGACCGGAACATGTTTATTTATAATTTTTTTAATTCGTGGTCATTCGTGGCAAGATGGTCTCGTAATAATTAAAAAGTTTAGAAACTTGGTTGCAAATTTAGAAAACATCTATTCTGATGCATTTGCAAATTTGTAACCTTTTACGCAGTCCGGAGCTTTATGCAATTTGCAAAAATATGATTTCTGGATTTTTATATTTTTGCAAATTGCCTAATGGTCCGGACCGCGTATAAGGTTGCAAATTTGCAAAAGCATCGGAATAGATATTTTCTGAATTTGCAATCAAGTTTCAAAACTTTTGTGATTATTTCAAGACCATCTTGCTCGAAAAACTTGCCACGAATTAAAAAATTATAAATAAACATGTTCCGGTCAACGTAAAAGGTTGCAAATCCATACAACTGTTCGGTATATTTTCCGAAGTATCTATGAAGTTTGCAGAACTTTTGAAATTGTTTTTGGTCAGTTTATCAAAGAAAAACGTTAATTTCGAATAAAAAAATGTTCCGTACCCTTAAATTGGTTGCAAATTTGATACGTGATATGAAATAATATATTTAATACTACTCCAAGTTTGCAAAACTTTTGGAATATTCAATATTCAATATTATTGCAATTTTATCAATGTTCCGGACTTCGGAAAAGGTTGCAAAATGTGATTTGTTCCTTTCTCTATGTAGCATTCACTTGACCAAAGTTCAAAAACTTTTGGAATGATTGTTAAATTTTCGATTTTCAATTTCTAAACTTACTGGCCTAATATGTCTACTCTGAAACTGTGGCGTCATGTCATAAAATATGTATATATGTATATATATATATATATATATATTCTACTTGAAAAATATATTCAATAACATTCTATACGACGAAAAACTTCCCTCTTCTTGGTCAATAACTAAAATGATCCACTTCCATAAAAAAGGCTTGTTAAATGACCCAAACAACTATCGCAGCATAGCACTTCTTAATCACAAAACAAAACTCTTTACACAGCTGATAAACACTAGACTCACAAATTATGCGGAGAACTCTGAAATATTACCAGAATGCCAAACAGGCTTTCGTAAATGCCGCAGCTGCGACGACAACATTTTTGTTCTACATACAATTATCAACAATTATCTACGTTTATCTTCAAGAAAACTTTTTGCCTTATTTGTTGATTTTAGAAAAGCCTTCGATTCCTTGGATTACAGCGTACTCTGGGAAAAGCTTTATTTACAAGGCGTTAGCTCAAAAATCCTTAGAATTCTCCTATCCCTATATAACTCAGCTCACTTCTATATAGAACAAAATGGAATTGTGTCAGATAAAATCAAGATAACTAAAGGGGTCTTACAAGGCGATTCGCTAAGCCCGCTCCTTTTCTCTATATTTGTTTCAGATATAGATAATTACTTTAAAAACCATAATGCCAAAGGAGTTACACTAGACGATACAGCTAACATCAATATGCTAATGTATGCTGACGATCTTGTCCTTTTTGCGGAGTCGCAAATTGAAATGTCACGGAATATCAAAATCCTGGAGTCATACTGCGATAAATTTAAGCTTGAGGTTAACCCCACAAAAACAAAAGTGGTCGTTTTCCGCAAAGGATCTAACATGGGCAAACAGCCCCAATTCATGTACAAACACTCTAAAGTGGAAATAGCAAATTCGTACGAGTATCTAGGTGTGACCTTTTCCTTTAACGGACTTTTTTTAAACAACTTTAAATATCGGGAACAAAAAGCTAGATTAATCGCAGGGTGTAGTGCTAAGGACCATAAATTCGTCACATATATCAGACTTAAATTCAATTAAAACCCTATATAATAATGTAGTTATACCCACGTTTACATATGCCAGCAGTATATGGGCCCTTCGCTACATAGATCAATCTGAAAAAATTCAAAATAACTTCTGGAAAAATCTATTATTCCTACAAAAACGTACAGCCGCACATACATAATTCGAACAGAGGCTAATACTTCTAAATTGGGGTATTTTATTATAAAGCAAGCTATAGAGCTTTTTACAGAGAATAGCAAAACACAAAACAAATAGGTACACCCACAGATCACTCGTCCGTTTAATAAAACTGCATCAAGCCTCCAATGTTAACGTGAAGTATAATTGGATTTAGTCAACTACAAACTTGCTTAGGAAAATACTGTCAACCTGAATTAAATATTACCCATATAGATTCTAATAACAAAGAATATATTCTCACTAGATTCCTGGACCTTAGCTATAGGGAAGACATAAATAAAATTCTACTCAGCACATATCATCCACAATATAAATTTCTTTTATGTGAATACACTCCATTTGTAATATTCAACTATCTCAACAAACACGCTTCCCTCTATATTAAAAAGGTTAATTGCGCAACTACGCACCTCTAATACAGAAAATTTGTACATGTTTATAAATAATAACTCGCATACAATCAAAACAAAATCAATTTGTACCATTTGTAACCAACAGTCACCTGAATCGCTTGAACATATTATTCTGACATGTCCGATGTACGGTGGCCTGCGAACTCTGCTGGTCAAATCCGAAAGTTACTCAGATGACCTTGATACATTGTTAGCTTCAGCTGATGTGATCGTAATGCACAAGCTGTACAAGATTATAAGCGAATCAATGAAGCTCAGATCATTCATCCTAAATGAATAGCTGATAACACCTCAACTAGTCCGAACTTTTTCTATATACTATTCATTTCTCTTTCATCCAATTCACTTGTAACCTTCTCTTCTTCTTCTCTTGTTTATGTATCATGTTGTACTATATAGTAATATATTATTTTTATTATTATATTATTTATTATATATATATATATATATATATATATATATATATATATATATATATATATATATATATATATATATATATATATATATATATATATATATATATATATATATATATATATATATATATATATATATATATATATATATATATATGTATATATATATATATATATATATATATATATGTATATATATATATATATATATATATATATATATATAAAGATATCCATTTGAACATATCTTATAAACAATATTCATTCATATAGTACGATATTTATTCATATTTTACAGCTATCCGAATATTCAGTTTCCGACAAACCTGTTATTTTGCGTATTTGTTCCAAAACACTGAATATGCTGACATGAAAATAATAAGGTGACACACCCCCGAAATCGTTCTTCTGAGACCGTATATAAATTAAAATTTTTGTACGGTTTATTGAATTCAAGGATATTACTCGGTTGAAGTAAAGTGATATGGTTTCTGTGTCGTGTTATACTTTTTTTATTTGAGAGAAGAGTTTACTGATGAGCAAATATGTGAGTTTAGTTCCTGAGTTTACAGGTATCTATAGGAATAGCAGTCAAGTAGTCTTTTAATATCTTTTTACGATTTTTTTTTTCAGCAATAACATTTAATTTGAGTTTGAAAACTGAATTTATAACAGTTAACGTTTCGTCATCAGATTCGTGATATTCTCAAATCATTTGAAATATTGAATTTAATTTGGACTTTATGAATTTTGAAAAAATTTAAAAGTCAAAAATCAGACAACCATGTTTCATAAAATTTTTTTGCGGCTGTGACCGTCTTCGCTTACTAATGCAATTCATTTTAATATGAGCAGTCAGGTAATACCCACATAATATAGAAAATACACTCTCAATTATTTGATTTAAGGAGGAATTTATAAAAATTCCGAAAAAAAAATCCTTGTTCTATTAAATTTCTTGCGGCTGCGATCGTCTTCAGTTACTAAATTCAGAGCTACTCAGTTCAATATCATCAACCAGGTCTGCTAATATTTTATGGTAAGGGAGACCACAAAATCTCTTACCCACATAATGTACAAAATAAGTTCTTAATTATTTGATTTAAAAAAGTATTTTGAAAATCAAAAAATTAAAAACGTTGTTTCTTTTAATTTCATGCGGCTGATGCCGTATTTAGTTACTAATTACGTGCTATTCGGTAATACATAAAAAAATGGGAAGTTTACCTGCAAAAAATATAGTACTCATTGAAATGCTATGTGACATAAAAGCTGCTGAAGTAATCAGAAAAAGAACTACCTATATTTCGTTAAATTTATTGCCGTTGACGCCGTTTTTAGGTCCTTATTACATGCTAATCATTTTAATATAACAAAACATTAGTAGTTATTCTGCAAAAATTCTGTGGCAGTAAAAGTCTGAATGCATTAACCAAAACTGATTTATAAATGTTGAACTTTTATAGCATAACATTTGTGTGTGATACTTATAGGATATTCGTGGTTTTATATGTCTAAAATGACATAAATAATAGCCGCATAAATAGCAGATGTTGAATGAAGTAATTAATCAACTCAAATTATAATTTTGAATGAATCCAGAAACATGTTGTAATAATAGTTTCGAAATTATTTTTAGGAAGCCTGGAGTAAATAGTATCCTAACAATATTGATGGCATTCATTCATCTACACTTCAAAATCACTGTTACATGTACCAACTACACTCATCATATGGATAGTGAACACTCTCTCTGGTATCAAGCAGGCGAAGTTACAGGGTTATTTTTGAAAACTTGTTTGGATCGCTCTGTAACTTCGGAAACGGCGAAAGAATCTCTGGGCCTCTTTCAAAGTTGTTTACGTCGTAGAAGTCTTTATATGCTGGATAGATCACTGAGGGCCAATGTTATAGGGCTTGGTGATAGAATTCGACTTGTTAAGTATAAGGATGTAAATGAAACTCATTTTGACAGGTGAGTTGATTTGAAGAGATTCATAGTGATTTTAATCAATTTGAAGAATAATACTCATTCAACTAATAAGTCCTTAAAATACTATTTTTTGTTATTTATTTAGAATGTGTCGCTGCGTTTCACCATTCGGTGGCTTCGTCACTTGAATACTGAAGTATTCAGTTTATGTGATGTTGAACGATTCAGAACTCAATTAACCTTAAGAAGTCTCATTGATTTTCCTAATTGAAAAACATACTTATTTGAAAGAAACATGAGCAAGTTGGAAATGAACCAGTTCTATGTTGAATACATACTCTCTTGCAGATTGGGGAGAACAGAGAAAAGGCACTTTATTGACGATGAAATGAATTGGAAATACCAAATTTCCGAGAAATTCTTCAACCTCTTCGATACCCATGAAGTAGAGATAGACTTGAATAACGGAAGTGCAACCAGACAGTTAAGAGAACCGCGAGGTATTATATTGCAAAATGTTTTCACGTATTTGAAATTAATCTTAGCGTAAATTCTATAATGCTATATATTTTGCCCTTTTATAGTCAACTATTTTTTAACATTCTTACTTGAAGAATGAATGGGAGTTCCATATTGTCGAGTCTCAATAAACTAGCTCCGTTGAAGGTTTGATTGATTAATCATCGATTTCTCAAATCAATTCACCAACGTATTACTGTATGTATCATAAACGCTGCACCTGCTTAGCGCGAATAAATACTCATTATATATATATATATATATATATATATATATATATATATATATATATATATATATATATATATATATATATATATATATATATATTACTAGTTTCGACGAAAATATATTCTTTATGAAAAATATGTTCTGAAACCCAAAATTCAACTGTCAGATATTAAATTATTTCAATCGGATACAAAGTTTGTCGAAAAAATGAAATCGATCAAGAGTACCTGAACTATCTTTTTTTTGACCATATCGAAAGTTTTAGGAAGCAAAGGTTTTATTTACATAAGAAAAAAAACTGTTTATTGTAAATAAACTATATTGAATATTTGAGAATTATGTTCAACCCCTCATCATCTTTTCTTTATAACAATTTTTAGATATCGTCAAAAGTAAAGGCACTTTAATCTTGAATAAAATCATGTTTTTGACACCTTGTATACGACTAATACAATTTAACATCTGAAGTTTGAATTTGGAGTTTCAAAAGATGCAGAAATAAAGAATACATTTTTTGATAAAATTAATAATAAAAAAGTTTTCCATATGTAGCGTAGCCAACTTACGTAGACATACTGTTTATATATATATATATATATATATATAGATATATATATATAGATATATATATATATATATATATATATATATAAGATATTGTTCGACTGATGTATTCTTTAAGGTAGAAGAAGAAAAGAAAACAACATGATGGTGTCCCTTTTGGTCTTTGCCATGATAGCTGTCGGTCTGATAGTAATCCCCATGGGATTTCAGTTCCTCGCTGTTCTGGGTGGAAAAGCTCTCCTTCTCGCCAAACTAGCGCTTATATTGTCGTCAATACAAGGACTGAAAAAGATCGCGACTAGCAGCTTCAACTATGGACTCTACTCCCACTCAGCTCCTGGAAACCCATGTAAGATACTTTCGCCTTATTTATAGTAAATAACTCTACGGAAAGTTGAAGTGGATACTGCCTCAATGAATCCGGCAAAGAATGTCGCAAATCGGCTTATTCAGTTTAGTCTAGAAAGAGCTTCATGTGGATAATAAAGTCCTCTATATCCTTTGTTAGCTATACACTTCGCATTGATCCTAGTAATTGTTGAGGGGGTACGGTTCCTTGCTTTTTCATTCTGCTTTCTCCTTATTGCGATATATGAGTTTTCAAACATCCTACTAATACAGGATTTTCTTTCATTTATTGGCAAAGTGTGGAATTCTGTGTAGGTTGTCACAGTAATTGTAACTTATTTTTTTCATTAGATCTCATTACTTTTTGATGATTTATTACTATTTTTGGTGGGTTCAAACTCACAAAATGAATAACCTGTATATTCCTTCAACCCTCATACTTTTCCTCAGCATATTATTCTGGTATTCGTAACATTTTTGCGGAATTTCAGACCCTCTTATTGTGTTACTTTTGATTGGAATGTATAATATGTTTAACAATTAATATTAATTATTAAATAATTAGTGGTCGCCAGTGTTTTGAATTTGCTAGTAATTCATCAGATTTGTAAGTTTCAATGTTTTCTTTTGATATTGGTAGTATGAAAGTAATTTTTAATCTCACTCTCCCCTGTGCGTGCTATATGTTGACAAAGAGATCCAAAGTTTTCTCTTCACGTATTATACAATATATATATATATATATATATATATATATATATATATATATATATATATATATATATATATATATATATATATATATATATATATATATATATATATTTGAATTGTTGTTGCCTGTGATCTATTTTTAATCTCTTGATAATTATTAGCAATTACAGGCTGGTTGAATATTAAAAAACTCGATTTTATTAAAAAGTTGACGTTTCACTACGAAATTCGAAAAAATTAAAATTCCTTTGACACATCCGAAAAAATTTTAACTAAACAAGTCGTCTTTGTTCTGTTCAAGTTTTTTCAAATCAATAAATGTCAAAGAAATTTCAATTTTTTCGAATTTCGTAGTGAAACGTCAACTTTTTAATAAAATCGAGTTTTTTAAGATTCAACCAGCCTGTAATTGCTAATAATATCAAGAGATATATATATATATATATATATATATATATATATATATATATATATATATATATATATATATATATATATATATATATATATACGAAAAAACGCCATTTGGGAAAGTTGATTGAATTTGAAAACAATATCCAGATTTGAAAACACAGCCACCTACGCAACAAAACAAAACAAAATTTTAAGTTATTTATGTAGGACATATTCAAGTATATCTGCATATTTTTGACGATTTGCTCTTTCAGAACGGTCTTCTCGATAAACTTTCTATTATATACGGTTAATATATTGCGACTTTTCAGGGCATTACGACAGACAATGGACGTCGTACCATCCACCTGCCCCATATGATTCCGGCCAAGGAAACCCAGACCGCTACAACTATATCTTGCATCCCAGAGTCGATATAGAAACTTGAGAAATGAACAAAAAAATCACGATACCCTCTCAAATATGCTTGAATTTTTGTGATATTTCAAGCAAAATTCAGTATTATCTATACATCAGCTATAGAAATTTCTATTTATCTTTTCCAAGTTTGATTTTTTCGAAAAAATTTCGTGTGTGAAAACTTTTTCCAATTTTTTAAATTAATTGGTACTTTCTGAATAATCTGAAGTATGAACAACAAATTTTATTGATTATTTTGAATATAATGATTCGGTGAACAATTATCTACTAAAAATATTCAATTTATCACTGAATATTTTTGAAGAATTATTATCAAATTTGAAACAAACCTCATTTTTCATCCTGCTCTCTTTCAATGTAATTAAGAATTACAAAATAATTTCGAGAAAAACTTTGAATTAACACAAACTTACAAAATTGACAGTGTTTTCTCTGTGCTTTTTAATTTTATGAAATTGGTTTATAATAATATTGGTTTCCTCTTTAAATATCGACTCTGAATGATACTATAATCTTTCAAGCTGTTTTGATATTGCAGTTTAACTTTTATTTTCTTGTATTTATTTTTATTGCTCGTTCTATAATATTTATTTTAATTATAGGGTTTTAAATTGTTGTCCAATTAAATTGTTAACTCAAGAATTGATTTCATTCGAAAATTCCTTCAGGCCAAGTGCAATCATTATCAACTTCATTTATCAACCCAAATTGGGGGGATTTGGCTCTTATTTCATTTCTGAAATTTAAATATCAAGTTCATCTTTAATTATGAGAAAATCAGTAGTATCTTAATTTTATTGATATTTATACAGAACAAAACAGGCATAGAATGATTGGAAAAATGTAAATCTATATAATTTAGCGCAATAATGAAACTAAGACTGAAACTTTATCTTGTTTTCTTAATTTATACATACAAATCTGATTATGCTAAAACTATAAGCCAGTCACTTGAGATAATCAATTGACAATAATTCCAAAAGTTTTCGAACTTTTTAATGTAGGGTCACGGAAGAGATAAAAACAAATTATGATACTTTGCAACCCTTTCCGAAGTCCGGAATATTGTTGAAAATGCAATAAATGATTATTTGCTGAATTCTTGAGAAAAACATTCCAAAAGTTCTGCAAACTTGGAGTCGTGTCAAATATATTATTTCATGTCAAGTATCAAATTTGCAACCAATTTAAGGGTACGGAACCTTTTTTTAATTCAAAATGAACGTTTTTCAATGATAAACTGGCCCAAAAAAATTCCAAAAATTTTGCAAACTTGACAGATACTTCGGAAAAATATCTTGAATAGTTGTATAAACTTGCAACCTTTTATGTTGACCGGAACATGTTCATTTATAATTTTTTTAATTCGTTGTCATTTTTTCGGGCAAGATCGTCTCGAATAAACACAAAAGTTTTGAAACTTGGTTGGAAATTCAGAAAACATCTATTCCGATGCATTTGCAAATTTGCAACCTTGTATGCGGTAGGGAACTTTAAGCAATTTGCAAATATATAAAAATCCAAAAATCATATTTTTGCAAATTGTATCAATTTCCGGACCACGTACAAGGTTGCAAATGCATGAGAATAGATGTTTTATTAATTTGCAACCAAGTTTCAAAACTTTTTTAATTATCTCGAGACCATCTTGCTCGAAAAAATTAACACGAATTAAAAAACGAATTAAAAAAATTATAAATGTTCCGATCAACGTAAAATGTTGCAAATTTATACAACTGTTCGGTATATTTTTCCGAAGTATCTATCAAGTTTGTAGAACGTTTGGAATTTTTTTGGTCAGTTTATCGAAGAAAAACGTTAATTTCGAATGAAAAAAATGTTCCGTACCCTTAAATTGGTTGCAAATTTGATACGTGATATGAAATAATATATTTAATATAACTCCAAGTTTGCAGAACTTTTGGAATATTTTTCTCCAGCATACAGCAAAATTCAATGTTATTGCAATTTTAACAATGTTCCGGACTTCAGAAAAGGTTGCAAAATGAGATTTGTTCCTTTCTCTATGTATCATTCACTTGACCAGAGTTTAGAATTATTGTTTAATTTTCGATTTTCAATGTCTTAACTGAATTGCCTACTATCTTCCATATGAGTTATGATTAGTGTGTTAATCATATTAGGTAGTAACTGAATTGTGTTCTCAACGAAAAACTACCGCACTAGACAATATTTTGCAAAT
>JARQZK010004359.1:517500-570000 GCA_030704885.1 Cynegetis impunctata | reverse complement strand
TCTTTGTTATTGCATAAATATTTTCAGGATAAACTAACATCACGCTTTAGTTCTAAACATTCATCAAACATGAATGGTCAATCCTCTAAACCATTCAAATTAGTTACCCTCTTATTTTATTGGACGGGTATTTGGAGCCCTCAAACAACGAAGAGGTTTAAAATAATCCGCAGAATAAGTCAAATTATCGTATTCATTTTTTTGTTCTCAACGATATACGCAATACCTGCCGGAGTAACTTCCGGTAATTTAACATTCAAGGCAACCTATGTTTCAATTGGTATTATCTCCCTCCTTGGAGGGTACGATGTTCTTGTTCTAGCTTATAGTGAGAGGTCTCAGAATTTCATGACAAATGTTATTGAAAATGAGAAATTTTTGAACAATCATTCTAACGAGTCCTTGAGGAAGGTTCACCAAGATGCGGTGAAACGTTTTTGGCCTACCTTTATGTTCGAAGTGAATTTCGTAGTAATATCTATGGTCATGACATGGTTTACACGTTCCTCGATTGCTTACACATTGAATAAACTTGAACATGAAGAAGAATGCAGGGCTGCTAAAGATTGCTCTTTGGTTTTGATTGAAACTTGGTTTATGCCTTTTAAAGTAGATAATTATTATTGGCTGGCTAATTTTATACAGGTGAGTATTAGTTTGAGTTTGGGAATAAGGTGAGCATTAATTGAGAAGAATTATACTGCTATTTTGATTGCTTACGAAGTTTGTTTCAATATCAAAAGTGAAATGTGCTTTGATCAGAAATGAAATGAAATACTTGTGTTTAAGAGGTTCAAACAAAATTTATTATGATGTGACTTATGTTCCTCATCTACCAATGCCTCTTTTGTATCTGAAGAAGTCTTGAAAGTACCGAAACGTGCGTCACAATGTGAAAAACGTCGAGTTTTCATTTTGTACCTTATTGAAATGGATTTGCATCAAGTAATGGCCTATACAATATTCAATTAAAAATATTTTGTAATTTAACAAAATTAACAGTTGAAGTATAAATATTGATATTATGGTTTTTTTACGTTAACACTTTTTTCTTTATGTTAATTATGAATAAATAACTATGAAAGTATTTCCTTTACGTTCATCATGACAATAAACAATTTTGAACATATTTTAAATTGTTTTGCAGTTATGTTTTGGAGGTATATGCGTTCTGTTGAACTTTGAAAGAGATCTATATTTTTCAATTTTCATCTGTTACTTAAGATGCAGACTGAGAATTTTAGCTTATGTTCTTCAGAAATTGGATGAATTTGTTGAGAGGGGAGTAGATGAAGTTGACTATTCTGAAGAAGTGGATAAATTACTCAAATGCTGTGTGAAAGAACATCAAATTATTATAAGGTGAGTTTGAATAGCTGAAAAATATGGACACAAATGAAAACTTTTTCCACTTGGAAATGAGAAAAATTTAACTAGTGTAGTACTATGAAAAACGCCTATATTTCTTGAAGAACTGACTCACGTAAATAACTTAAAGATAGCATACAAGTAAAATCAAAATTTGTATAATTAAAAATCACTTAATTTGAGAATAAAGGACTCTTTACTATCTAATGATAATTTATTCTTAATAAACGGATAAGTAATTTCCAAACTGATGAAATACTCAACAAAACAACAGGAACCATATTTCAACTATACTCGAGCCAACTTGCAGATTTAAATACACCAAAAAATCCTTTTAAAATGATCTACGCCTATTATACCAATTCAGTATATTATTATTAGTAGCTCCTGTCATAGGGAAGTTCATTTTTAAAGAACACTAATGAGAAATCACGAACTCATATGACACGTTTCAATCACATGGTCAGCTTAGTTTACTTCGTTGAAATTTACACGTTGACTCCAGTATTTATTGATACATTTTTCATTACTGTTGTATAACTTTACAAAAGGGCTAAGTTCTCTGGATTTTCTCTCGAAATTAATTTTTTTATATTCTAGTGAATATCAAGAACTGAAAAGAATGATATCGTGGTTATTATTTCTGATGGTGACATTGAATGTACCAATAGTGCTGTTTGGTCTTTTGGTCTTCTTTAAGGTGAAAAGATATATTGTAATTTTCAAACCAATTGAATAATATCGTTTTTTCAGAGCGATCAATTGGTTGAATTTCTAGCAGTCTTCATATATTCATCTTCTTATGCACTGAGTCATCTTTTCATGATACTTTGGCAGGCAGACAATTTATCATCAGAGGTGACTATTATATTGATATCGGTGGATCTACAGTTTAGTGCTGGGCTATAGGCAGAAAACATCGATGATGAACCATCGATGTTGACAGCGAAAGCGAACAAGGATTCGCGAGACTTTATGACTAGTCTTGGTCTTGTCTTGGTATAAGACCAAGACCAAGATCAAGGCCAAGACCAATATTTTCAAGACCAAAACGAAAACTTGACGTTCAAGACCAATACCAAGACAAGAGTATTGTCTTGGTCTTGGTTTTGAAAGGAACAATCAGCAAAATGCTATATCTACTTTTAATAATATAGTTGTTGATATAGGATATTTTTTCTAGGGCGTTCAAGTGGCTGATAAAATCTATAATTCATACTGGTACAAATTGAGAAATGATCAGCAGAGAGTACTTTTGATAATGATGATTAGAGCTCAGAAACCATTTGTTTTAAATTGTGGTTTTCTATGTTCCGCCAATGTCAATACGTTTGTTAAGGTTAGTGTACAAACGGTTACAAAATTTTCTTAACTACTTATCTATACGTATATAACTGGAAGTTATAGCATCAGCGTCAGGTTTTTCTCAGAAATAATTGTATTTTTCAGTTTGAATTAATTTAATACATTTATTATAAAGTTTTGAAGTCAGAGTTTAATAATAAATAAATTGCATAATAAAAATATATCATCAGATAAATGATTACAATGGCTGAACTTCTATGATCAGGAATACACAGTTCATTCATATTCTAACTATAAAAGCGCCCTTTGAGGACGCTGCTTGGGTAATTTGGAAAGAGAACACTGATTGGAAAAATTGATATAATTTTTAATGGCCAATATTAATATGCAGACATTTAACTCACCCACACTTTTTTGTTATAAATTTCACACATATGAAAAATTTTAACATGTTCAAGGTTAGTACTGAGGCAAATTTTTGATACTAGAATTTTCTTTCAGACTATAAAAACAATCTACTCTTTTCTGAATGCAGTAATCAAAATGTCCAAATAGATAAGTATCGAAAAATTATTTCACATTATTTGTTGGACATCCAGGATTTTGCTTCTCATCTTGTAGGATACTAGTAATAGTTTGATGACTTGGATATTGGCTAGTTGTCATGAATCAAAAGAGATATATTCAGCTTACCAATTTGTAGATGGTTCACATATTGTTCGAAACTTAAATACACTTGAAGCATATTTTTTGTTTGTTTCTTTATATATATATATATATATTACATATATATATATATATATAAAGAAACAAACAAAAAATATGCTTCAAGTGTATTTAAGTTTATATATATATATATATATATAAATATAAATATATATATATATATATATATATATATATATATATATATATATATATATATATATATATATATATATATATATATATATATATATATATATATATACACTCACCGGCACGAAAACTGGAGCACTTGAATATTTTTGAATAAACTTCAAATTTGAATGCTTTGTGATGTTTTATTATTATAATATCGTATACACAAAGAAAACAACATGTTTTACGTATTTTTTAACAACAATCAAACATTTAATTGAAGAAAAAAAGTGTTTTTGAGTAAAAATCATAAATTCCATAGATCTTACTACTGCAGTGTGCATAGTTGGCCACTAACCCATCTCAACAATGCTGTTGTTGTCATTGTTGTGAGGAATCTGAGAGATCGAAAAATGTTTGAAAGTTGTTCTGCATAAAAAATATGGATGTTAATCCCGACACAGCGGCTGCTATTGTTGCGTTGCTTCAAGACGGAAGAAGTGAGCGATATATTGCCCGAGAGTATCATGTTTCCAATAGCACTGTTCACCGTATTTTCACACGTTTTCTGGAAACTGAAGGTTACACCAGACGAGTTACACCAGGCGACCTGGAACTGGTCCCCGACGTAGAACTAGCGCTCGTGATGATCGTTTTATCATCTTACAAAGTCTGCGAAATCGTCATGCTACAGCTGTTGAAATCAGAAATCGACTTCAGCACGTCCGGCAAACCAACGTAAGCGAACGAACAGTTAGACGACGACTGAGAGAAGCCAATCTTATCAGTTGTAGACCTGCAACAGGCCCAGAACGTCTTAGGCGTCATCGTGTTGCGCGACTTCAGTTTGCCAGAAATCATCAGCACTGGGGTGAAAATGAATGGGGGCACGTGTTGTTCACCGATGAGTCCAGATTTAGCCTGCGGTCTCCAGATGGTCGTGAGAGAGTATGGCGAAGTCCACACCAGCGTTTTGCAGAATGTAACTTCAGTTCTAGAACAGAATACCAAGGGGGTTCAGTTATGTTGTGGGCCGGAATTTCTCTAGAAGCACACACAGAATTATACATCCTTCCGAGAGGATCCTTAACTGCTGCCAGGTACATTGAGGATGTTCTCCAAGATTTTGTTGTCCCTTATGTTGGCTTTATTGGAAATGACTTTCTTTTGATGCATGATAATGTCCGACCGCACAACGCGATGATAACTCAACAGTACTTAAACGAGGTAAATATTCCTGTTATGGAGTGGCCTGCGGTGAGGCCGGATGTTAATCCCATAGAACATGTTTGGGACATACTCGGGCGAAGGATCCGAAGTAGTGTTCCTGCTTCTTTAACTTTAAATCAGTTGCGACAAGCTCTTCTAGAGGAATGGGAACTTATTCCACAAGTGGACATTCGCCACTTGATTTTAGGCATGCCAAGGAGGATACAGGCAGTAATTCGAGCACGTGAGGGCAACACCCGTTATTAAGAATGCGGCTCCCCAGTTTTTGCTAGCAAGTCGTTTCAGTTTTGATTAATTTAAGGCAATTTTTACACAACACCAGTTTGTGCGTTTTCGTCCTAGTTTCTCAAATTGTTACAAAACACTCTTTTTTTCAATTATATGTTAAATTGTTGTTGGGTAATACATAAAACATGTTGTTTTCTTTGTGTGTATGATATTTTAATGATGAAACATCACAAAACATTAAAATTTGAAGTTTGTTTGAAAATATTCCACTGCTCCGGTTTTCGTGCCGGTGAGTGTATATACAAGTAGAGCAGAATTATCGGTATAGCCCGCTTGAATGGAAGCAGCCGTTGACACGTGTTTCGGACTCTTTGGTCCTCATCAGAACGGCGTAGCCAAGCATTGGATTGAAAACTTGGAGATGAAAATAGCACAACAAACGAAATCCCCTGCTACGGAAGACAATCACACATTTGTGGCTTATTGTTTGAACTCTCCGGTTTGGGAGATTTGGTCAAACTTTGCCACGGAGGCGATTAATGCCATCCGCGAGATCTCAGACCGAGTAAATAAACAACAACAAAGAAATTAGTCGCGGGAAAATATTAAACAAGTAGAGCAGAATTATATATATATATATATATATATATATATATATATATATATATATATATATATATATATATATATATATACATATATATCGTAATCGCTCTCAGTTTCAGTGTGGAATTTAATGAAAGCAAAATTATAACACCAGTAAATCCAATCAGTTAAATAAACTGGCATGTCCACAGGGGGTTCGAAATAAATTAACATTCCCCTTTGCATGTAATTATTTCTTTTGACACATCACTCCACTGTATTTGAGTATTTAGTAATGAATTCAAAATAATCCCTCAAATGACTGCAGTAACTATTTCCGAATCTAGTTAAACGTTTTATGTAGGTCGTTACTTTAGGTTCATTACTGTGAACATGCAAGTTGAATTACACAAAGAGAAGCTTGTAAGGTTTCCTAATTGATACTTAGGTACCTAATGAGACATCCTTGAAGATAAAATAATAAAAAATACAAATATAACACATGTTTGAATATTTTCCCAAGCAATTTCAAATGAGATAATACGTCAAAATATTTTCAATTTTCTTTTAATTCCAGTTATCATAAATGACGTAAAAATAAGAGAAGTATATTGTATTTTCATTTCCGATTTCAGGAAAATTGTCTGATAAGTGAACAATATATAGATTTTCTGAAATAATTCCTTGACGGACATCTCTGTAGTTTTTTTTCAATGGTCAATATATTTCACATCTTATGCCTGAGTATTTTATAAAAGTCCGAAATTCATTTTATCTTGAGATGGTTCAAAGGATTGAATGAAGAATTGGATGTTCTTGTTCATTTAGGAAGGTAATTATTGAATATCAATTAAGAAAGGCTCTGACAAAAGCTTCATTGTTAGTACCTGAACAAAGCTCCTTTCTATTCAGGTTGAAAAAGTATTCTTTCTTCTATAGAGAAATATTACAAATAGAGTTATATAGGTTTAGTAAAATAATCTGGAAATCTTAAGAAATGAATACCTTCAAGGAATGTAATATCAAAATTGATGTTATATATATATATATATATATATATATATATATATATATATTATATATATATATATATATATATATATATATATATATAGGGTGTCCCAAGTTCGAGTGCCTATTAGACGTTTCTAGAGAACTGGACATATTTGAAATCTGCAAATTGGGATTATGATATTACTCGAGATTCTCTACAGAGCTAAAATATTTTCGGAGCTCAAGCACTTCCGGTTATACAGGGAGTGAAAATAAACTTTATGAAATTTTTTTTTTCAAGTTTTACGTATCTGATATGATCAAGTATTCAATTCTGCGTACTTTTCTGTTGACATCATTACATTTGTTCGAATAATTTTCGAAATAACGGAAAAAAACCCCAAAAAAAGTCAAATATGTGTAGTCAGTATTATGTTCATTATTCTTATTTCCAACATTCTAAGCGTAAACCGTTTTCACTACATGGAAGAGGAAGAATGTGGAAAGGTCATGCATCTCATGAATTTTGGAAATATCATCACAGGGTGTTTCAAATTTTGTGTCGAAAATTGTGATCAAAAATTGGCCATAACTTCTGTTTTTCAAATTAGAACCCTATTTTTTTATGATTGCGTTGGATTCTGCGAAGAAAAATAATGATAGTTTTCTAACATGATTGTGCTCCTAAATTCAATAATTTATGAGTTATTTGAGATTTTCCGGATTTATGGTGTACGTAGAGTCAAATTCTTATGAAACCATAGGAACATTCTGTAACCATAGAAGATAAATTATCTATTAATTATTCACAAGTGTCAGGTCTAATTGTTATTCGTTATCTTCATTTCTCGATTTAACAAAATGAATCGCTAGTCTAATAATGAAATTCTAGATCTATTTTTTATACATGGTGAATGTGACAGAATTATTAGTAGAACCTGCCGAGCTTTCAACGAGAAGTATCCCCATTTACCTTCCATGGCGGAGGAGATCTTCAGAAAATATATTTCAAACTTTCAAAGTTTTGGAAGTGTAAGAGCTCCTAAAGAATATAAAAGAAGTGTAGTTGATGATGAGGAGAATGAAATCAGTGTTTTGACTTATTTCCAAGCGAATGAAAATGCATCTATTCGATGTGCAGCTCATGAAACCGATGTAAGCAGAAATTGAGTGAACCGAATTTTGAAGACACACAAAATGCATGACTATAAATATCTGAAAGTTCATACATTAGAACCAGGTGACTACATGAAAAGGCTAAATTTTTGTAGAAGAATATTAGAAAAACTTGAAAATGATGAAAATTTTTCGAAAAAGATCATTTGGACAGACGAAGCTAAATTCAATAATGAAGGACTATTTAAGTAATAGAAAAAATTGCCACATTTGGAAAAGTGAAAATCCACATGAAAAAAGACAGAGAAATCCCCAGAACAAATTTAGTTTTGATGTGTTCGCTCTTTTAATGAACAATAAAGTGTGGTACTACATTTATGAAGAAAATTTAAATACAGAAAAATGTTTGGAAATCCTGAGAACTTTTGTTTCTGATTTTTTGGATGAATTACCGTTGAGTACCGCATTTTATCAATTGGATTGAGCTCTGGCACATAGTTCGCTCGAGGTTTCGGAAGAACTGAATGCAATATTTGGTAATCGGTGGATTGAACGCCTTTCTTTACTGTCTTGGCCCTCAAGATCTCCTGATCTTAATCCCTTGGATTTTTATTTATGGGGTACAATAAAGAATAAAGTCCTATTGGAAGCAAAGAAGATTTAATACGTCGTGTTGAGGATGCTTTCCACTCACTTAAGAGGGAGGAAATCGACGAGCGACTAACCGTGGTGTTTTAAGACGTCTTCGAAAGTGTGTGGAACAAAATGGCTATCATATTGAAACTTTTACCTGATTTTTTGTTTTGTTAATTTAAGTTTTGAAAAGTATTTTTATTTATTTATTATCATAATTTATTCATCATAATTTGGTGCACTGAATTACCAAATCCATTTAATGTGTTTATTTATATATACCTTATTTGGTATTCTCTAGGTGCTCTAACAATTTCTAAACTTAAAAAGTTTGAAACATATTTTCAGAAATTGTAAAACAAATGGGGATACTTCTCGATGGATACTCGACATTCTGTGGCATTCACCATGAATTTGAAATAAATAATATCATTTGAAACTGTATTGAATGTGTATTGCGTATAATTGAAAGAATACAATATAAGAAATAAATCCAAAATCAAATAATTAAATAGCGACGGTTCATTTTGTAGAATCGAAAAATAATTTGATCTGTCACTTGTGAATAATTAATGGGATAATTTATCTTCTATGATGGTTATAGAATGTTCCTATGGTTTCATAATAATATTCATCGAATCTTTTTGGATTCGATGAATTTGACTCTACGTAAACCATAAATACGGAAAATCTCATATAACTCAGAAATTATTGAATTTAGCAGCACAACCATGTTAAAAAACTATCATTATTTTTATTCGCAGAATGCAACGCAATCATAAAAAAATAGGGTTCTAATTTGAAAAACAGAAGTTATGGCCAGGCCCGTATCCAGAAATTCGTTTCGGGGGGGGCTCAAAGACGAAAATCACTCAAAGAATAGAAAATTCTATACTGAAGACTTTTCTGTGAAGAATATCGAATGGAAACATTTTTCAAATTTTGGGATTTCGGGGGGGACCCGGGCCCCCTGGGCCCCTCCCCTGGATACGTGCCTGGTTATGGCCAATTTGTGATCACAATTTTCGACACAAAATTTGAAACACCCTGTGATGATACTTCCAAAATTCATGAGATGCATGACCTTTCCACATTCTTCCTCTTCGATGTTGTAAAAACGGTTTGCGCTTAGGAAATTGGAAATAAGAATAATGAACATAATACCAAATTATGGAAATCAGCGTGTGTAGATTTTATGAAAATGAATTTTATTGAAAGTACTGATCTGGCTCATTCGCCATTTTGCAAGAACAAATTTGTACATTCTGTAGACATTTCAAAATGCATTTAATGAACGAAACATTGAACCATACATGTATAGATACTTCTTTGGAGTCAGTTCTTTCATTTTTGCATCTGCTCAACACTACCAACACAACATTATCGGTTTGGATTATTCGTAATAGATTAACAATTAATAAAAATAAACTTAAACCTCTTTGAATTTATACGGAAAATACTGTAATAAAATAATCGAAGCAATTTGCTGGCACTTTATCGAAAGCTATAAACATTTTATTGTATGCTTTCCATAAAAAGTCGTTAATACGGAGTTGAATTTATTGTCGTCTGCAAAGAGGATTCCTGCAGTTAAGAGACGTAATTAGCATGGAAATAATTGAATTATTCGTAAGCTGTTAAGAAAAAAAAATTACGATCAGCAGCTTTCAGTTATACCAATTGAGGTTACTTCTAGAGATATACAGAATTGAAAATAAAAATGGCTTTAATGATTTCGAACATCAACTGCCCATATTGAAAAAAAAACTTTTGAACACTTGAGGTCCATTATTTATTTATTTATTCAATATGAGGTTATGCTACACTACCAACTTAAGGTCTATTGAGCCCCCCTTCAGTCAGAGCTATTTTCTGTACTACGCCATTTACCTACAGCTCGTCTTCTAGTTCCAAAGTATTAATGAGGTCTATCACTGAGGTAGTATTTTCCATTCACTTCTGATCTTGTTTACATATAAATTCCTAACACTCCTTGTCAGTTTGGAGGGGCTGATGAGATGCATAACGGTTGAAAACCTGCGACACCGCACGAAATTTCAAAATGAAAATTGCTGCGTTAGCAGAAAACATAAAAAACACCCACCTTATTTGGAGTGTCTGCTTCTCACAAAGTTCACCAAGCTAGTTAGTCGAGTATGATAGGTACCTACGCTCGCTAGTATTTGGGAGCTCTCGGGTTCAAACCCCGGGGCCGACTCGTCTGCCATGAGTTTTTCTCAGAGGTTTCCTCATGGTAATGTAAGTCACTGCTTGCAAACTTATAAGGCGAATGCTGGGCCAGTATTAATCCTCTGAACCCTACCCACACTATCTTCCTTAAGTATCCCGTCTCACCTATCCTTAATGCACTTGTACATACAAGTGTATCCTATGATCTGGCTGAAGGAGTTAATCCCAAACTCAAGCTGCCCGCTTCCCTGACACATACTTCAGGGAGGAATGAAACACGTCCTTTCCTTCACAAAGTTCGAAGATCCCTGAAAACATATCAAATTTCAAAATTGAAGCTGTAAAATAAATTAATTTATATATCACTAAATTTTAAACGAATACTAGATGCGCTCAAAAGTGTTACTTTTCCCGCAATAAGACGGCACTTCAACAAAAGTCAGCAAGGAGGCATGGGAGTAGTTTTTAAGTTCGTTTTAGACCTCCTTGACCACGATTTTCTAGGATTGTTAGTTGACCGATAGATATGTGGATATATATATATATATATATATATATATATATATATATATATATATATATATATATATATATATATATATATATATATATATATGTAGGTATATATATTCCCAGTACATATGGACTTCTGCAACGGTCCTCATTACCAAATGAGTTAACAAAAATTTTGGCATATTCAAGATAAGGGAGTGCCGGAGAGGTGCATGAGCGGAAATGTCTCTGAATCGATGAAAAAAGATGTGGAAATTAACTATGAAACAATAACTCCAAGTTTCAGTTTTCTATGGCTTTTGGGAGTGTGCATGAGGCTAAAAATCCGATTTTGGAGGATTTATGCATCCTCAAACACAGTCTAAATTGAGTTAGAGGGTTGAAAATGTATACATAACTTAAGTTCTGCTGAATGAATTTTTTTCCCTGAACAACGTCATTTTTAAATAGTGATTAGAATTTTTTTTGATCTTTGAGCTTTGCGCTCCTCCATAGCTTAAACTGAATGAGTTAAAAGGTTGACATTTGTTACGTGGATTGAGTTCATACTAGCTCAATGCACCGTGTGGGTCTCACTTTTGGGGCCTCACATTTTATTTTGAAACATCAATCGTGTTTGAGGACTATAATAAAATTGTACATCTCTACAGCCACACTATATTCAGTTTAAGGCTGAAAATTTATTTATGGATTTGGTTGATATCAAAGATGTGCTATTTGGCAGATTTAATTTTCTTTTTTCAGCACCACATTTTAGATGTAAAAATTTCATGCGTTTTTGCAGGTATTCAAACAGTCTTTTCAGCCTATCCAAATTGACATAGGGGGGTCGAGAATTTGTATGTAACAATGAACAAAAAGGAGTAAATAATACGACCTTAGTAATGGAGCTCTGCTGCACACCCTTTTTTTTTGTTATGAAGATGCAGGTTTCTTTTGAAAAAGGGGTTGGTGGGACACAGGTATATATTATATTTCACATGTGTTCAACTATTAACCTTCATGATCTTGTAAACTATCTGCACTACCCAGTAAATTATGATTGCATTATAACCACTGAAACTCATGGACATTTTCAACATCTATATCTTACCTGGGATTCGAACCTGGTACCGTATGTGCCCTAGAATGTTTTCCAACCGTATAGACCACAGCTGGTTGATCATGCAGGATTTTAAATGATCCAAAACAGATAATTATCAGTCCTGCGAGGATTTCATCGAAATCAAATTAACCATTACGGAGAAAGTGGAGGAAAATTAAATTTAATCTCCGACGTATCACGTGAAAGGATTCCACATATTCAATCACTTTTACGTGAACGAGTAAACATTGTAAATTCTTCACGAGATAACGTCTACATAAATCCTCATTTAATGCTCTGAAACTTCAACAGAAATAAGTAACAATAGTGTTAGAATCTCGTTGTAAATCTTATTGCAAATATTTTCAGATATTTTGAACGTTTTCTTAAAACATTAACCTGTGTTGGTGTTGCGTGATTAGGGTTTCCCTCTAACTTCGTGTTATTAAATAAGTGAGATGAGCTGTACAGAAACCGTAGGAGAAGAAAGAAGGTAAGCGATTAAATGAAATAATAAAATTTCAGGAATTTCCTCAATATAAACCATATTATGATGTACCAACTTGTCTGGTATCACTTAATGGACTCAAAGTTTTTTTTTTAACCAAATCGAAAAAGCGCTTGAATTTCTATAAATGAAACTGTCACTTATTCTTCAATATACTGAAATTATACGAAAAACACTTACTTTTATATGAAAATTATTGGATTAAGTAAAAATTGATAGATATCAAGAAATAAGAATTTAAAAAATCGCTGCAAATTGAATTATCACTTCCACATAATTGTTACTGTGAGTATATATATATATATATATATATATATATATATATATATATATATATATATATATATACACCTATATATTCATTTATTTATTTAAAAAGTTTTGACACAGCGAATTATATGATGTGGAAGTATAGATGTATTTAACTGACACATGCGCAGTACAATTATATTTTTTCATATTATAAAAAGCATCAACTTATGGTAACTCAAAAACCACCTTTTTTCAACAAATTTCAATTTATGTCGCCTCTCCTTTTAACCCCTTCAGAATCTTCATACTTCAGAACTCCTGAAAAAAGGTATTACTTGATTTTTCCAATTATTTCAAATTCCTTTCCCGTATTTCCTACCCCCCACTACAATTTCATTATAAACTTTATAACAAAAACCCCTAAAACGACATATTACTTGATTTTTACCGAAAAATTAACTTTTTTTGCTATTCGAAATCAATCTAAGTGTGAATTATTAAAATCGACCATATAAGCATAATATTTAGTGTGAATTTATCCTTTCTTCTCAATATGATCACGGGATATATCGTCGAAAACATTTTCAAGGTTTCGAAAAACGAGCGAAATATATTTTTGGCAACATCCTGATTACAATAGCTAATTATGCGATTATATTTTATAAATGGCAAACACCAGTGCGAAAATATAAAAAGTATGATTATATTTCTATAGGATGATTCTTGGGTGTAATCCTTTTCTGTAATTTTTTCTTTATTTCAGCTTTAAAACGTTTTATGTTCCATTAGCACTTGTTATTATTATTATTTTCGCAAGAAGGGATATTTTATTAGCCAAGAAACTTTCTGTAGTTAAATACAGTATAACTCAAATAAATTTGAAATTCATTCGCCAACAAGAGTTGACTAAAAGTTCGGGAATGTCAAAATATTTCTATATTCCAATTTTCCCAGTAATTTTTTTCTGAAAATTATAGCTACTAACACTGCCACAACCAACACTTCCACCTACAGATCTGTATTATTATTTTCCTTGTGTTTTCTTAGATAATATAGTAGCCTGATAATCTTTGGTCGAGTAAACAACACTGGGGAGACAAAATTGTTTTAGTGAACGAATTCATTTATTGTACGTTCAACTGCAAAGATCTAGAATTTTGTCCGACACGACTGAAATGCGACTAACACGACAGCTTTCTATGGCTTTCGCTTTACCTATATTCGTATATGCCATTCAATGTTTTATTATTTCATTTATAAAGAATGAATTGTTAAAGTGATTTAGTAGAAGTTGAGGATATCGATGATGAAGTCAGAGTTTATAATTTTCGTGGAAAATTGATATAGCAAAATCTACAAAAATATTCAAATACCATTATCGATACAGTTTTTTCGAGACACATAAAATTAAATCGTAGTTACCACAAACAAATTAATACTAAGTTTGAACATAGAGATTTATTTCATAATTAATTCATATTCTTGTAAGAATCAATGATAAAATGTTCATTTTGATAACTTTAAAAATATATTATGTTTTTGTAATAAAATTATTGCAATTAATATATATATATATATATATATATATATATATATATATATATATTTATATATATATATATATATATATATATATATATATATATATATATATATATATATATATATATATCACAATGGACATTTAATTATCAATTATCATAAGAATATGAACTTGTTATGAAATTAATCCGTATATTCAAAATTAGCTCTAATTAGTTTGTGGTAACTGCGATTCAATCGCATGTGTCGAAAAAACTACACCGAGAGTAGTATTGAATGTTTTTTGTTGTTGACTTAACTGAGCCAAATATGGACAAACACGCTTTTTGTGAAAATTGGGGTCTATGTGCCTGCAGTAATCGATATATATAAGAGCTAAGTGCCAATTCCTCAAAGAACGCTCTAGTTGTATGAGCGGTGCGGTTGAAAGTCTATTGGAGCAAAGCGCCAGTCTGGTCAGTTGTCATATTGCTATTGCCAGTGTTATATTTATATTTTCATATATTTTCTTATGTTACTGTCGATCACATCAGTTCTTTTTTTTTCACTTTTCCTGCAGAGGGATCCGCCAGTGAAGCAAAAAAAACCTAAGGACCATGCTGCCATACATCTCTGAGGAAAAATGCAATTTTTTTATTGGCATAATCGTGTCCGTGAAGTTAGCACCCACATTTTTGAAAATGAAAAAATTTTTTTTTGCTTTCGTTAGTTACTCGTTAGTAACTGATTGTAACATCAAAATTTTCGTTTATACCTCAAGGAAACTGATAGAAAAACAACGCATTCCGCTGGGTGCTAACTTCACGGGCACCCACTTTTCAATTTTTCGAGGAGAACAAAACACGGTTAGAAAGTCCATCGTTAGTAACTATTTGTAACATAAAAATTTTCGTTTGTAACCTAACCTTGAATGAGAGAACGACACCCCTAAAATGCGAAGTTAGCACCCATATTTTCGAAAATGAAAAAATATTTTTTCGCTTTAGTTAGTAACTGGTTAGTAACTATTTGTAACACAAAAATTTTCGTTTGTACCTAACGTATAAACGCTATAATGGGAAAAATCACGCCCCTTATATGCGAAGTTAGCACCCACATTTTCGAAAATGAAGAAAATTTTTTTCGCATTAGTTAGTAACTCGTTAGTAACTATTTGTAACATTAAAATTTTTGTTCGTAACCTAACCTGAAATGGGAAAACAACATCCCCAAAATGCGAAGTTAGCACCCATATTTTCGAAAATGGGGAAAAATGTTTTCGCATTGGTTAGTAACTGGTTAGTAACTATTTGTATTTTTCATTTCTGCGGCAAATGGCAATATAATGTCCTAAGCTTTTTCTGGTCAGTGACTTCTGGTAAGCTATCAGACCACGTAATATGAACTGCTGCTCGCCACATTTCAAATTCAAAGGCAGATTTTCGAGCATCAAACTTTCAGTTTCAATGGTGTCAATGAAAATATGACTGCTGAATTTATTTTCCACTGTTACGGCACTGGAGCATATCCTACAATTAAATTTTCCTTGAAGTGATTCCCTTAACGCGTTTTCAAAATTTTTATAATTCGTTACTGTCAGTTTAATAGTTTTGTATAACCGTGTCAATGTTTTGTCGTAGGAGCATTTCGTGCACTTCTGCTTTTCTAAAACACTATCCAATCCCTGTCCAATTTTTTGTAGAGCACATATAATTCAAGTTTTCGCTGTTAATAGCCAGCTTTTTTTAATCATAGATCTTACTTAGAAAAACAGCTATTTCTGTATAAAATTGGCAGCCCGTCCCTTTGGTTGCTAATATATTGAGTAGGCTGAATATTTTCACATCTTCTTTATTGTCATTAATATTTCTTTTAAAATCCCTACTATCACAATATGCAGATAAAATGCATTGAAGAATAGCATCAAATGGGCAACAAGTATTAGCTAGAAAAATGGATGCACCCCCGATTCTTTTAGTTGTTGTTGTCTTATTGACAACATTTCCGTTTTTAATGTGGTGGTCAGTACCTCAGTATTTGGATGTGTTAACTTTCATGTCTCACGAAATACTTAAGAACAAGTTATGTAACTACTTTTGGATCTAATATAGATCCGAAACTTCGCATTTAAGTGGTGTAATTTTCCCATTATTGGTAAAGTTACAAACGAAAATTTTGATATTACAAATAGTTACTAACGAGTTACTAACCAATGCGTAAAAAATCTTCCTCATTTTCGAAAATGTGGGTGCCAACTTCGCATTTTAGGGGCGTGATTTTCCCATTTTAGTGTTTAGACGTTAGGTACAAAGAAAAATTTTTGTGTTAAAAATAGTTACTAACCAGTTATCTACTGACCAATGCGAAAACATTTTTCCCCATTTTCGAAAATATGGGTGCTAACTTCGCATTTTGGAGATGTCATTTTCCCATTTCAGGTTAGGTTACAAACAAAAATGATGTTACAAATAGTTACTAACGAGTTACTAACTAATGCGAAAAAAATTTTCTTCATTTTCGAAAATGTGGGTGCTAACTTCGCATTTTGGGGGTGTCGTTTTTTCATTTCAGGTGAGGTTACAAACAAAAATTTTGATGTTACAAATAGTTACTAAGTAATGCGAAAAAAATTTTCTTCATTTTCGAAAATGTGGGTGCAACCTTCGCATATAAGGGGCGTGATTTTTCCCATTATAGCGTTTATACGTTAGGTACAAACGAAAATTTTTGTGTCACAAATAGTTACTAACCAGTTACTAACTAAAGCGAAAAAAATTTTTTTCATTTTCGAAAATATGGGTGCTAACTTCGCATTTTAGGGGTGTCGTTCTCTCATTCAAGGTTAGGTTACAAACGAAAATTTTTATGTTACAAATAGTAACTAACGATGGACTTTCTAACCGTGTTTTGTTCTCCTCGAAAAATTGAAAAGTGGGTGCCCGTGAAGTTAGCACCCCGCGGAATGCGGTGTTTTTCTATCAGTTTCCTTGGGGTACAAACGAAAATTTTGATGTTACAATCAGTTACTAACGAAAGCAAAAAAAATTTTTTCATTTTCGAAAATGTGGGTGCTAACTTCACGGACACGGCAGAATCTCTTGAATACATTTCACATTAGTATTAGTGTATAATGTTATGTTGTCTTGTGTATTAGAAAAATTTTCATGACAATTCGGCTCTTATTACTCTGAACTTAGCTCCTGTACTTATCTCTAATAGCATTTTACTACCACCGTTACTTAGCTCTTTCTGCACCTGTTATTTTCATTTTTTTTTGTAGGCAAGCCATGTACTGCACAATAATACCGCTTATTGTACATGATTTAGTATCGGCTAATTATCTTCTTATTATTATCGGCTATTTATCTTCTTTTAACATAAAATCATTCTATAGCGAACCTCGTTCCAATCCTGTGTCTCACGATACCTCTCGTCATATTATTGACAATCTAGACTACATAGATCATATGGTAGATTGATAACTATATTTTTTCCAGAAAACTTGACGCAGTAGCTTATGCAGAACATGAGAATAATAACATGATATACCGAGATAGAGAAAATTATTCTCCAAATTATTAATGAGAATTTAGCGATTTACTTGAAAGGCGGATCATAATTCACAGAAACCACACTAGAAGTCTGAAAATCCCTCTTGCTCAATAAGGTTTCCTTCTCAAGAACTACAAAAGACGTCCGACTTAAAGTGTTTACGAGTTATTAGTGAAGTTATTAATACGGGAAGACGATAATCGTGAAGTTTAAGACGGCAAAACTTACTTACATTGACGGTGCAATAATGAGTAAATAAACTCTCTCGAATAATCATGCCCCAAACTTCCTCGTAGCGGAGGGGTGGTTGGCTGGCTACGAGGCGTCGGGGCGACTCTATTTAAGCGGCGTCGCGTGCATAGACTGGCGTCACTGTGCGTCGGAACTTGTTGGGGATATCCGGAAAAGTTCCTGCCACCTGTTAGGATGACCCATCATCAAAATGTAGCAAAAGTTTTCGCGGCTTGTTGCTTGATCTTGGCTGTGAAAGGGATGCCTAACAGCGGTGGAAATTTCGAAGTGGAAATCACAGATGGGACTGTGAGTAGAATCTTTTCATTGAATTTTTTCTTCAATACATTGTAATAAATAGAGAAAATACACATTTAATGGATTGGTAGGGATAACTGCATAATATTTAGTTCTGAAATATCAAGGTATTTGTGGTTTCTATTTATTCAGTGTGTTGCTATACCTACGGGAGGCAGTGTTTCGAGTTATATAGGATTTCAAATATTTTTTTTATCTGGTAACGGTCTGTTTGATTAGCATGAAAAGCATTGTGTATGAATAATCTGTATTAATTCCTATTTAAGCCAGTTTATTATATGAGCTATAGGTTTGTCTGAAATCGGTTTGCTGAATATATTTATAATTGCATATATTTTTTATGGTAAACGTACTCAATTTGATTGATTTTAGTGTTTGCATTTATGGTATATCATTGTGTACAAAAAAGTTAGAAGTATTTAATTTATTTCTGTCAATTCTGGGACATATATTGAATTTTCACTTGATGGAGAATATATTTGATAATGTTCCTTCATCTTCCGTTTTAGTAAATGAAATGAAGATTATCTTCCAATGATTTTGTCACCAGATTTACCCCGAATTTAATAATAAGATCTTCTAAATAACGGATGAATTATGGGTTCGTTTTTATTATAATAGTGTTATCTTCATGAAAAATCCAAAAATCAAATATATTTCCTTAGGAAAAATATGTAGTTATATGATATTTTCCGAAAATAATAAAATTTAGGTAATTTTAATTTTTGTTGAATTTATTGAGTCATTCGTTTTTAATTAATATTGAATATCTCATTTCAATATATTCTATATCACTTATCACAGTTTCTTATAGTATAATTCAAATTTTTACATGAATGAACCGAATTTTCTTCGGGGAAAATTTCTTATGTATGTATAAGCATATATTTGCACGATATTCGGATGAAAATTAGGTTCATTTATTTTTCAGAACAGAAAAAAAGTTTATCAGTACAATTTTGATTTCTAGATTGTCGACATCCACCCTCAATTCCTTTACCAAAATTAACTTTTTGAAAAATTTATAATCAATTTGTTGAAATATCACTTGTTCGATATTATCAGGAATTTTGAGTGAAATATTGGAATCATTTTCTCAAATTTTGATGAAATGTACACAGAAATAGTTTTTTATTCATTTCATTTGATTTAAATGACATTTTTATAGTTTTCTGTGTTTTAAGAAGCACAGAAATCGAAAAAATATCTTTTTATTCAATATATCAACTTTTTTATTACAATTTACAATTATTCTTGAAAAAGTTGAAGATGGATATAAATAAATTGAAAATATTTCTTTGATAATAGGGCTAACTATTAACTTGAATATTCAATCTCATCAAAATAGCTGAACCAATGATGAACAAGAAAGTAAGAAGGCAGCACAAAGAGAATAAAAATCTTAGCATATTTTAATGTTGCAGTACGACTTTCATGATATTTTGATATTTTGAATATATTACCTGATTTTGAGTATATAAAAAAAATTATGTATTAAAAAAATATAAAGTCACAAACATTATTTGATTATTCATAAACTAGACTCAATTCTATGATTTTGCCGATTAGATATTGTTAATTCGAAGAATTCACGAAACAACTAATTTTTTGGAGGATTTTTTGGAGGAGTCTGCGAGTCCAAGAAAGTAGTTTCCCCTCTAGTTTCTTACACAATTTTTTTTTCGGCAACTGTGTGGAATATCGATGAAGTTCGTTTTTCGATAGGTAATATTTATTTATAGATTAAAACTGAATACATTCTAATTAATGTTTATATTTATATTCAAACTAGAATAATTGCTAATAATAAAAGTAGTCAATTTGTTGGTATATTTAAATGAATATTATTGTAATCAAAAAATGAAGGTCAGGAATCCGATTTGTTATTTTATTTATGTGATAATTTTCGAATGGTCTTTTCAGTTTTAATTTTCTCTGTAAGTGAATTTTTGACACATCCTTCAGCGACGTTGGTAGACTTTCAGTTACGTGTCTCTTCAAATTTGTAATATTTCCACCATTTCCACAAATAACTCCACAAAAGTTGACGGAGGTAATGGCCTGTGTTATTTTAAGGTAGGGTGGCTTTAAAACATTTGCATTGGTTAAGTTCTAGAACGAAATTCACTTCCATTAGTCAATATTGATTCTTCTACACGATTTCATGAATCCATTCTTCATTTATCTAACACTGACGATAATAAAGAGATTTGTTCAATACGATTCACTTAACACTTCAGAAGAACGCAGACATTTTAATTTCCAATACGCGAGAAGTGAAGCTTATAAGTCACTCACTTTTCCCCCAGGCTCTAATATGAAGTAACATCGTTTTTATATAATTCGTAGAACGATTGAATACTTCACAATGTCACTGTCAAGTATTGAAGCAAAATTTCACTTGAAGATTTCTTTGTGAGATTATTGGATTAACGTTTTCGCAAAATGAAAATTTTAGAAGGAGCTTCTGGATTATGAATCAGAGACAAATGAGGATATTCCTGATAAATTGAAAAAGAATTGGGATTATTTGTAAATCTTTTTATCGATATTTTTGCTGGTCGACGATATCTATTTTTGTTGGTAACTAAAGACATGAATTGAGAATGTCGATGGTGGATTTATAGAAATCATATAAATATTTGGCCAATCTATTTCAAAGATTCGTCAAAAAATGAATACTGTAACTTCTTGAAAGTAGAAACTTGTTCTTTGCTTTATATATATATATATATATATATATATACATATATATATATATATTACATATATATATATATATATATATATATATATATATATATATATATATATTATATATATATATATATATATATATATAATATAATATATATATATATATATATATATATATAATATATATATATATTATATATATATATATATATATACATATATATATAAAAATATATAATATATATATTATATATATATATATATATATATATTATACAGGGTCGCTGATATGTATGAAACGGTTCATATTTACTAAAGAAAGATAGCTAGCGAAAAATGTTAAAATACAAAAGTTATAGGATTTTTTAAAATCTATGACACTAAATAAAAATTAAGTATACAGGATCAGTCAAAAAGTACTGAAGAAATAAAATTGCTTTTTCTTCAATAGAACACCCTATATATTATACCATATTTCAATTCTGCTCAAAATTCTTAACAAAATTTACATAGCACATCATTTCCTAAATTCAATCGTTTTCGAGATATCGAATTTTGAAAATAACCTTTGACTACTCTAATTTATTGAAGAAAAAGCACAAAATGATAGATATTCATTATGGAAGTCACAGAAAGTGGAGTATGTGGATATGATTACAATTCAATTATATTTTTACACGAAATAAAAAAGCATAATTGTTCATAGTTGATGAAAATGCAGGAAACAAGTTGTAATAAACAACAAATTCTATTTAATAATGTGCTCAAAGTGTTTACCATTTACCTCCCGACGGTAAATGTATACTACAGAAATAGGCCTCCAAATATCTAAGAGTTGAAAGAAAGAATAAGGCATGAAATTTCTACCATTCCTCCTCAAATGATTTTAAATTCACTACGAAACTTTGTTCAGTCAGTTCATTACTGTCAGGAGGGAAATGGTAAACACTTTGAGCACCTTATTAAATAGAATTTGTTGTTTGTTACAATTGTTTCCTGCATTTTTATCAACCCTGAACAGTTATGCTTTTTTATTTCGTGTAAAAATATAATTAAATTGTAATCATATCCACATACTCCACTTTCTGTGACTTCCATAATGAATATCCATCATTTCGTGCTTTTTCTTCAATAAATTAAAGAGTAGTAAAAGGTTTATTTCAAAATTCGATATCTCGAAAACGGTTGAATTTAGGAAATGCTATGTGAATTTTGTTCAAAATTTTGAGGAGAATTGAAATATTGTATAATATATCACACTAAAGTGTGATAGATTTAAAAAAAGCCTATAACTTTTGTATCCTAACATTTTTCGCTAGCTATCTTACTTTAGTAAATAATCGACCGTTTCCATACATATCAGCGACCCTGTATATATATATATATATATATATATATATATATATATATATATATATATATATATATATATATAGGTGCCCAAGAGGAAAAACGTTTTTATTTTCAGTTTTAGGAAAAAATTTTACTTTCGATAAAAAGTTTTGCTTTTTCAAAAACCACATAAAATGAAAAGAAATTTCTTTTTGAAATCTGTTTCATTTTTTATTCAATTTTATCCGAAACACTATGAATTTTTGTACTAAGTTGGGAAATGTAATATTAATCTAGTGGTATCTAATTTATTATTATTATTATTATTATTACTTTTTTTAATCCATATCTCGTAACTCGTGCTTATATTCCGGTATTTTTCATTAAATAAATTAATTGCGTATTGTATGAAACAGCTCCAACAACATAGCACTTTACAGGATATATTCTTTATTGAAGAGTTAGCAAAGTTGAAAAAGAAGGACAATTTGAGAATTATTCACCGAAGTTGACAGTTACCTAGGAATATCGCAAAAGTCACTCACTAGAATATTATTACATTTCCGAACTGAGTGCTGAAATTCATAGTGTTCTACATCAAATTTAGAATAAAATGAAGCAGGTTTCGAAAAACTTCAATTTTATTTCATTTTGCCGGTGATTCTTGAACAAGCAAAACCCTTCATCAAGAATATAATTTTCCCTTAAAATTGAGAATAAAAGTTTTTCCTCTTGGTCACCTCATCCCTGGGTATATATATATATATATATATATATATATATATATATATATATATATATATATATATAAACATTGCGCCCTCCTCCAGATATATTAGGACATTAGTTTCTTATATCTTTAGCGGAGGGCGGATTCATGGGTAGTATCCAAGAAGAAGTTATGCTGCGATTTGTATGGAATATTGAGAAATATGTCAATTCACTCCCCAGTCGAGTATGCTGCACTGAAGAGATCTAATAAGTTCGAAACAGCTGTATACAGATATTGAATCGGAATGTAGTGACATTTTCTAGAACTCCCTGTTGTATTGTAGGTGTCGACTTCAAGTCGCGGAATACATATAACTAGCTTCCTTGGAGGATTGTTTGATAAATTTCAATTATTGAAGAGTTTTCCTTGTTCACTTAACGAACTTTGTTCCAACCGAGCGCTCAACGATATCTCTCTTTCTTTTTTCAAGAAGAAGCTTTTACAAGTTATAAAACATATTAGAGGTACAAACGTAAATGGGAAATCCATTTTCCTCATGTCATATTATGATTGTCAATAGAGCTGCCAAATCAGGAAAGTTTGAACAAAATAATGAGGAGTTCAAATGATGGATGAGGTCAATCCTTCTCTTGTCACATCAGAAAAGTTTCAGGGAACAAGATTCAAAGAACTGATTTCATTTGGTAAGACAGCCAATTTCCGAAGGTCACATAACTCTGTTTCTTCCAACGGTGGCTTTCATAAATTGAAAATGAATTGAAGGTTCAAATTCCTGTTTCATAGTTGAACATGTAATACACTTTTTGGAAACAGTTTCTTCGAAAAATTCAGGTTTTCTATCAATTCGAAATTTTGAAACGAAATAATAGGGTTTTTGGAAATTTTTTCGTACGAATAATGGAAAGATCATTATATACGTTTCCTAACAAAACTATTTTTAGATTTTTTTTGCTTCAATTAAAAATTTAGATTATAAAAAAATAAATTTTTGAATCCAGTACAGAAAACACGCCGACAGTTCCCGAACAAACAAAAGCGCGTGTGACGTCACAATGTTTATTTCTACTCATCGTAGCACACAGCTGATACAGTGTTCTGGCTTTTAATCGATTAAATCTTGTTGTTATCGTCAATATATTAATGAATATATCTAAAATGTCAAACCTTAAAAGTTATAGTGCTTGCTTCGTACCATTATGTACGAATACTGCAAAAACAACTCCCCAAAAAATGGTTTTAAATGTTCCACAAGATGTTATACATCAGGTATATCGGGTTTTGCCTTAATAAACCCTTCATCACACATAACTAAACTGAGGCCTCGGTAGACCAGCGGTAAGGTGAACGGCCTTATACCGTTTGTAAACCGAGGATTGTGGGTTCGAGTCCCACCGCGCTCTTGGGTGTTGTGTATGTCCGAAATTTAGTGGTTATATATGATTAAAAATTGTTGGGTAATGTACATAGTTTACAAGCCTATTGGCCGTTCGGAACCGGCGTTAAACTGTAGGTCCCTCGAGTTCAAAAAAAAAAAAACATAACTAAATAAAAGAAGCTTTAATAAATAATTTTTTGCACTAAATTTCGGATATCTTCAGTCAATTTACTCGTAAAAGCTGTTGACACTGTACTATTCAGAAATGTCTTTAACATTATGACGTCACAAAAATGGCCACACTTCGTGGCGCGTTTGTAGTCACGCGATTGTTTGTAAAATTTGATCAATTTTGAATTGTTTATGAATAATAAACAAAAGTTTAACAGTTTTTCGTATCGGCTATTAATATAATTTATGATCGAATTTCAGAATATATAAGAAAAATTGATTATTTAAGAAAAAACCAACGGTCATATGTCTAAAAAAAATCTCCTCAAATCAAATCAAATCAAAATAGAATATGCTTTATTGTCTTAAAATTAAACACTTTATTGACAAAACAAAAAATTAGTAAATAAACAATGTAAAACATAAAAATAAACACACCTCAATGAAAACTATATACAAACTAAACAATGTAATCTATATATATATAATACAAGCCGAAAAATTGAATCCAGTCTACAGCAAAAACCATATTTTTTAAATTTCTGAAATTTGATGGGAAGTTAAGTCTGATCATGTAGATTCCCACTAAGACGGGGTTTTTCAAAATTCCGCCGTTAAGGGGTTGAAAAAGGGTAAAACGTGTTTTTTGATGTTTCTCGCAAAATAATGGACTTAGCGATCCCGTTCTTCCACTAAAATGTTAAGTAAAATGAACTCTAGAAAGTATTTTTTCAGTTTTTTGAAATTTCATCATTTAGGGGTGCAAAAAGGGGTAAGTCTGTTTTTTTTTATATTGGCTATTTCCGGCAAAATAATCGACTTAGCGATTCCGTTCTTCCACTACAATGTTCCTTATAATTTTATTAAAAAACCATTTTCTGCATTTTTTGATGTTGTATCATTTAGGGGTTGAAAGAGGGTGAAATGTGTTTTTCGTATATTGGCTATTTTTGGCTGATTCTCGCAAAATAATGGACTTAGCGATCCCGCTCTTTCACGAAAATGTTAAGTAAAATTAACTCTAGAAAGTATTTTCTCAGTTTTTTGAAATTCCATCATTTAGGGGTGCAAAAGGGGTAAGTCTGTTTTTTTTATATTGGCTATTTCCGGCAAAATAATCGACTTAGCGATTCCGTTCTTCCACTACAATGTTCCTTATAATTTTATTAAAAAACCAGTTTCTGCATTTTTTGATGTTGTATCATTTAGGGGTTGAAAGAGGGTGAAATGTGTTTTTCGTATATTGGCTATTTTTGGCTGAATCTCGCAAAATAATGGACTAAGTGATCCCGCTCTTTCACGAAAATATTAAGTAAAATTAACTTTAGAAAGTAGTCTCTCAGTTTTTTGAAATCTTATCATTTAGGGGTGAAAAAGGAGTGAGTCTGTTTTTTTTATTGGCTATTATTTATATTGAAAATTTTAATTTAATACATGTTAACAAATTGGATTTTTATACAAATAAACAAATGATTTGATAAATTTTATCCTTTTTTTAATTGTCTTCACCATGCTCGAAAACCATAAAGCGCCACGAGTACGTGTTTAAAAAAAAAATTATTAAAATATGAATTTTCCCAATTACGAATATGAACTATATCTTAATAAATTCATACGTATACATATATGGATACGCAGGCGAAGCCGCGACGGGTCCCGCTAGTACCTAGAAATAAAAATCAAACCACATTTCTATACAAAATATATACAAACTTTACAATAGAACCGAGAGTGTCAAATCCTCCTCAATCGAAGTTGGTGCCTGTGTTATTCCATTTGGTCATATCAATGCTCAGAATAGTAGTCCTATATAAATTAATAAGCAAATCATGAAAAACATACTAGTCGACCATGGTCAATTTCATACATTACATAAAGTGAACAAGGAAAATTCTTTAATAATTTAAAAAATTATCAAACAACTTTCCAAGGAAGCTGGGTTATACGTATTCAGCAACGCAAAATCTGCATTCACAATCGAACGGTGAATTATAGAAATTGTCAAGTCACCCCGACTCAAAATCTGCATACAGCTGTTTCGATCTAATTAGATCTCATCAGTGCAGCTTATTTGACTCGGAGTGAATTAACAAATCTCTAATTGTTCCCCAATACAAATCGTGGTCAGTAACACTGGTCGGATAACAATCCAGAGCGCCATCCCACCAAAGAGTCGGGGTGACTTGACAATTTCTATAATTCACCGTTCGATTGTGAATGCAGATTTTGCGTTGCTGAATACGTATAACCAGCTTCCTTGAAAAGTTGTTTGATAATTTTTTTAATTATTAAAGAATTTTCCTTGTTCACTTTATGTAATGTATGAAATTGACCATGGTCGACTAGTATGTTTTTCATGATTTGATTGTTGTATTTTGCGTATTAAGCGACTAGAATATTCGGAGCGCGCTCTCGTGGGTATTTCCAAAGGTTTCAAATCACTATGTTAGTGTGCCTTGGAATCATATACACCACTGTTGTAGAGTAGATATCTTCATATCAGGAGGTACGTGTTCGAGCGACGAATTTCTGCATTTTCAGTCTAAGCGGTGAATTGTTGTTTCCCAATATCTTTGGTGGGATGGCGCTCTGGATTGTTATCCAGACAGTGTTACTGACCACGATTTGTATTGGGGAACAATTAGAGATTTGTTAATTCACTCCGAGTCAAATAAGCTGCACTGATGAGATCTAATTAGATCGAAACAGCTGTATGCAGATTTTGAGTCGGGGTGACTTGACAATTTCTATAATTCACCGTTCGATTGTGAATGCAGATTTTGCGTTGCTGAATACGTATAACCAGCTTCCTTGGAAAGTTGTTCGATAATTTTTTAAATTATTAAAGAATTTTCCTTGTTCACTTTATGTAATGTATAAATCAATAAGGTCTATCAAGAAAATAAGATTTTGTTCGTTTCCGAAAATTGGCCAAAGAAGTTATAGATTTCAATTCCTCAGGAAGGTGATTGTAAATGATGAACTTTTTTGTTAATTCAGAGAATTCCTTATGAAACTATCACAACATATAGTTCTTTTTCCTCAAGTAATTTAAACCATAGATTTTCGTAACAGTTTTTTCAATAGAGAAATTCAATGATCTATGAAATTATTTTCATAGAATATGACTTATATTAAAGGTTACATTCAACAATCAGTATATGGCATATATGCAATACTGATACTGATACTCGAGAGACTCGCCTTTTTTCAATTAAGCAATTAGATACATCTGGTTTGCAATTTCCCGAAACAATTACCATTTTAATCTCTATTTGCATAAGGGGATGGTATCTGTACAATATTAGCAAATGGCGTACGGAGAATCGAATCAATGTGTACAAATATTTGCGCAATTTGGCAGTGTTTCAACAACTCTTACTCTGGGAGATATGCAATTTTAACTGTGTGTCTTTATCACGAACCTTTGAAATTAATATTATGAAGAGCTAATTGCTCATTTCATTTCGTAATTATTTTGTATGAGTGAAGAGAGCATATTTATTTTATTTGGTTATTTATTTGGTTGTATTTGTTATAGAATGAGTTTATATGTATTATATATATATATATATATATATATATATATATATATATATATATATATATATATATATATATATATATATATATATATATATATATATATATATATATATATATATAGAAAGTAACGGAGTAATAGTCGTTAAGAACAATATTCTTTCTGGATAGATGTGCATTGGGACAACATGTAAGTAACACGGGTCATATAGTTGATTTTGAAAATCCAAAAATTTTAGAACATGAAAACAATCACTATAAAAGATTGTTCTTGGAAATGTGTCACATTAATAATAACATCACAATGAACACAAAGTCAGACACAAATAATCTGAGTTCAATTTATAGTTTTCTAATGACTTGTGATAAAAATTAAAAACAATAGAGTCTCGGATGTTTGGTGCGGATCTCCCCCTCAGTACATTGTTTTGATTGATTTTTTTTCCTTATGATTTTTTCTTATAATTTTTATATAATAATTTTTCTTATAGAGAAAAGAATTGTTTATATAGTTTTGTTAATATTATATACCTTATCATGTCTGCAATTTTTATGAATGGTCATAATGTTGTGGATTTCAATGTTGGATTTTGATTCACGTCTCCTTTGCTTTGAGAAAATTGATGTAATTTTTGTCTTACTAACTTGATCCATTTCTCCTGTTTTTTTCTCAAGTTACAGTTTATAAAATTGAATGTCTCTACTTTAGATGTACAAATAATTTCTGTGTAATTTTCTGTGTTATTTTTTGGCCAAATGATGTTTTAAATATGTCCAAAAAGGCGAGAAGAAGAAGAGTAGTATTTTCTGTAAATTTAATTGTCACTCGCTGCGTAATGCACATAATAGATCTATAGTAAAGATGGCTGTTGAAGTAAGATCTTAGATGTTGGGGCAGGAGGTGTTGGTTGGGGATTCTTTTTCTTCCAATTTTTATTATAGATTGCACCTTTTGTGTCGCCAAAGTTAACATGTCATTGTATTACAAACAAAACAATGTGGAGAGAGCCTTGTTTTTTCTGGAGTTACCAGCTAAAGTCGTAGTATCGTAAGTCTACTCTGTGTACAGTTTTCTTGATGTTTCAACTTTGTAATTTTTATAGTTAGCTCCTGATGATGTCTGCAATAGTAGACGAAATATAGAGCCTTTAGTACAGATTGACTGGTTATTGGAGACGCCCCCCTTTTTTAGTCGGAATACCCTAAATTCAGAAAGAATTATATATATATATATATATATATATATATATATATATATATATATATATATATATATATTTATATTTCAAGTGTAATTTATGCCGTATTTTTGGGTAAATAGTTAATTTTTTCACGGGTTATATCGACTGGTAGGTTTTTAAGAAAATCCATGTAATCGAAACATTTTCTATATTTCGGGATCCATTATAATATCCTCAGGGAACTGAAAACAACAGTTAAATTAGACATCAAATAACCAACAAAAGCTACGGTTCAGATACACAAAACTTACATCTAATAAATTATTAGTGAACATAATCAAAATCGACATGCTGGAAAATATTGGCTGGTCTTCAAATTGAAACCAGAAAATCAAAAGAAGAACGTAATAAGCATAATGTTAAACTACATTCATCCTGTGTTCATCCTGAAAAGTTCATTAATTCATATTAGGATTATTTAAATTAGGAACACGGAAAGAAAGTAAAAATAAAGTTGAACCAATCTAAATCTATAATATCACGATCTGATGTTACATTACTGAAGTTCGATTGATTTACGAATGGGGTAATGTATTAGAAGAGTTAATTACAAGGTTTGAACAACAGTTAAAAATGAGTTAAAAGCAGTTCCGGATTAAGTCAGCGCGGGGTCTGTAGCAATTTCGGTCACTTTAGGTTCTCAAGTTTATGGTATTAAACTCAGATTAGAGTGTGTGTGTGCGTAACAACCCGACGCGGCTATGTAGGAGCACGTATATCTGTGCGTGTAATGATATCAGCTTTTGGAATAGACTTCCTATATTTTCTCATTACTTTTACAAATCAAAGTAGTTGAATTTTTTTTAACTTTGGTAATAAAATAGTTCGTATATTATTTTGAATATTCATTAGGTACAATCAAAGCAACATACGCACAATCAAATTCATATTTATATTTATGTAAGTATATGACATCCTTGATTCTTGTGAAAGAGCTATTTGAGCCAATTTACCTACGGTCAGTGAGCTGATTGGGGTTGAGCCATGAGAACTGACAAGGAACTTCGATCTTTTTCATTCGCCAGGGGATCATAAGTGTTGGTGTTACAATAATATGGTGGAATGTAAACTGATGCAACTAAAATACAATGCTAAACTAATATCTAACGAGCTTTTTACAGTTTTCTGCGTTGTGCCAAATATAAATGTACATCAAATTATAAAGTTTGATAGTCAATAGAATCCTATTTTATTTGCTCGGGTTTTACGACCAGCTCGATAGATGACACTATCAGGGAATTCCCCTCTTAGTTTTGTAGTTCTTAAAACTTGCGTGTAGTGCAGTGCAAGTAGGGGCGTTCCGATACATACAAGGTATCGATACTCTACTCATATAAGTAGTACTCGAATCATTTTTCGATACTACTCATATGAGTACCTCCAAAGTATCGATACTTACTCATATCGATATTTTTTGGTTATTATTCCGAAAAATTAAAAAAATAGAAAAAATTCATGAAATTTTTGTTACGTACTAATTTTGACCTGATTTTGCCGCTTTCTCACTTTTTTTTTCAAAAAATTAAACAAACCTATCTTATTCTAACCTCACTAACCTAACCTCCAAGTGCAAGAAAGTATCGAAAAAATCTTTTTTTTAATATTAAATGTATGTATCATATGAATTACTAAAAAAAATCTAAAATGTATCGATATGAGTAAGTATCGATAGTTCGGACCCGATTCTGAAGAGATTTTTCCAACATTTCTCTAGCGGCGCTGCTGCGCGACTACGACGGAAACAGAGAAAACCTCTTTTTTTCTCAGTCTACGAGCAGGGCCCTATATGCGAGTGAGAGAAAGTAAGAGATTGTTAAATAACTTCAGCACAGAATCCAGCGGAATAGCTTTTGATCACAAAGAAAATGCGTTCTGAAATTGTACAAAAGTAACATTCGTTCCATTCAGTCTGTCTGGCTAATTCGATTCGATACCGAGTACTTTCGTTTCGATACCGAGTAAGTATCGCAAGATTGATTCGATACTAAAAGTACTTGGTATCGAAACAAAAGTATCGAATACTTACTCGTATTTACTACTATCAGAACGTCCCTAAGTGCAAGTAGTACAAATACATAACGTGTGCGGCCAGCGCTCAATTTTTAGGAACGTGGTACAACTAAAAATTATTGCTGTAGATTTTGACACCAACGTTTGCCGTGGTAGGTATTATACAACCCATACCAACGGCTTAACGTGACGAAATGGAGTTTTAGATTTTCAGGTGTGAGTGAACCATAGCCTAAGTGTTTCGCGTTTAAGGCACGCAAGATATTTTACGCTCATCTAAACTTATTTTTTCTTACTGTCAGACAGGCGTTGGAGCGCGGGCCCCCCAATTCGCGGGGCCCGTAGCATTTGCTACTCTTGCTACGTGGCTAATCCGGCACTGGTTAAAAATTCCTTAATCCAAAAAGTGGGTTTGGCTTTTATTTGTTTTATCAGAACAATGTAATGTTTAACACTTGTTTTTGCAGACTTATTCGGCAATTCAATAAATAATGATTGAAATATCGTAGGTCTTTATATATATTCAAGGTTTAGTCAGGTTTTGTACTTCCGAAACAGCTTTCTCGTTTGGAATATTTTATGAAATTGCATGTCAGCAGTATTAATTGATTTAGTAAAAGCAATTACTAATAGACAAAACATACAGATTACGTCTTGCAGAGGTATTGTCAACATTGATTTCACGAATTAGAAATTCATTAATTCCATAATCGAAACCACATACCTACTAGGTGTTAAAATGATCTGCATTTTTAAATGCATTTCCCTTTCATGGTGGTTATTACAAAAAAATATTTTTATTTGAAAACCGGATGGCACTATAATGTCACTCCTATTTGGCTTTAAATATTGATATTTTATATATTATTTTATATTATCTGAATTTTGATTAATTCATTACTCACAAGAAATGTTTACTTAGAATGAACACCTCGATTTGTTCTACTTCAGTCCAGTTTTTCAGATTTCAGATAATGTTCACTGAAATATATATTGAATGAATGAATATTCGATATTTCTCATCACTCTCTAATAGTTATTTATGTACCAAGTGCGTTATATAGATCCTTATGCCCTGAGGGAAACATTCGGCCCGAGGGCCTCTGGCCCGAGGGATGAATGTTGCCCGATGGGCATAAGGATCTAGTAACGCACGCGGTGCATACAAGATTTTATTTTTCACGAAAAAATTATTATATTATGATGAAAAAGCGATTTTAAAATCGTTTCATTGCTCCTATTCCTTCTCATAGTAGGCATGTCATTTGTTGATAGTTTGACGTTTGTGAATATTTTTGTCATCATATTCAGTGAATGTCATGCTGCTTTCTTTGTGTAGTCTTATAGAAATAATGGAAATGAAAATGAATTTACCCAAGAATATCATAGAAAATGCAGCCAAAGCTGCGAATAATTCATTGCCGGAGAAATCCAGAGTCGTATACGACAAGGATTATGAGGTATTTAATCAATGAAATTTGCTTCATTTCTCCTAGTACAATAAGCGGGCGTTTTGAATCCATTATGCCCGCAAATGCGGGCATAATGGCCTAGGGCATAATGAGTGTGTTTATAGCAACCGTATCCAAGGTGAAATAAACATATTATATACAAGTGAAAAATAAACAATTATGTATAACCTGGATCCATATGTCTACGGTTTCAATTTTTGTTCTTTTTTTTTCATAGAATGAAAGAATTTTGTAGTCATGTCACTCTTATAAGTACTTACTCTACTCTTCATATCCACTTTCTAGTATTAAAATTCTCTTAAATGTTTATGATTATATAAAAATTAAAATTCTAATAAAATTGAGGAGAATGTCTAGAAAGAAAAATATCTAATTGTAACAATATTCTCTTCATTTTCTTAAATAAATTATTTGACATTGAAGTGAAGGTATCCAAAAACATCAAAACTTTGAAAATATTCATAACTTTATGAAGAAATAGAAAACTAACTTTTCACAGGTTGAAATTAAAATTTATTGAGTAAACGCTTTTCATCATAACTTTGACTTCTTCTCGTACGAGATGAAGTCAATGTTATGACGAAACGCGTTCACTCAATAGATTTTTATTTCAACCTGTGAAAAGTTAGTTTTTTTTAAATTTCTTCATAAAGTTAAAATAATTCAGTACAAAATATTAAGTAGGCTTAATGTTTTAAGAACTTATAATAATATGTTTACACATGTTTCGGATAATAAACGACTCATCAAGGCCAAGTAGAAAAATATGCAACAAGTTTATTATAAATAATTTATTTCTCAAGAGATAAACAGGTAGTCCAAAAAAATTCTAGATGATCAGGAAGTAAAGAATTATTCTTTCTGAATATAATAATTGATTGAAGCTAATAATCTATAGAAAAAACATTTTTTCTATTTTAATTTAAATATATATATATATATATCAGGGGCGGCTAGTCAAAGGAGGCTAAGGAGGCTAAGCCTCCTCAATAATATTCCGTGTATCACTAATATATTATGTTGAATAGTCATCATTCAGCATATTCATATTAATCAAAATCATATTATTTTATGCACCTACCTTCGTTTCAACCTACATTATATAATATAATTTATTAACTAAGATAGAAGGTATTTACATCAACTGCATTTCATTCATTTCAAGATTTGTGGCAACGCTGCGGAGGCTTAGAAAGGTATATTCTCAACGTTCATTATGCCTGCCACAGAAAAGCAAATACTCCGAATGAATACTTCGTTGCAATAGAAAAGCAAAACACATGTAAATGGCAACACCGATAGGAACCCCAGTCTCATACAATGTCGACCCCCAATCACAACTATAGAATTTGTATTTGTTATCCCATAACTTTAGTGCACTAAGTTATGAGGATAAAGTTTTGATGAAAACATTGCGACCTACCCTGAATTAAACAATTAGGTGCAGCGCGTAACAGACAACAAAACCGCGGTTTCAATACAAGGAATTATGAGAGACATCCTTGCCTAACCGGATCACAGGTAAAAAATAAATTATTTTGTTTGGCAGTGTTTACTTTTCACTAGTGAAAAATGTCTCTGTTTGGGGCCGCTTAGGATTTGAGGATTTAAATTCTATACCTAGTTGAAAGTGAGGAATTTTTCACCGATAAATTAACTTTAAATACAGCACGCGGATTAATATCTTACTTACAAGATAAGGAATTTATACATTTTTTAAACATCTATAAATTAATTTTGAACAAACAGAAATAGTTTTTTTCAAATCTTACAGCACAAGTTTTCAGATGTAATTTACTCACGAAATCGGCTCAAGTTTCGTTTGGAAAAAACTTTTCAGAATTTCGTGCAGAAGTTTATTTTTAAAAAAACTATTTTCTGTATTTCAAACTACTGATGATACGACTCAATTGAGCCCAAAACGAAAGAAAGTCAGTTACGCAGATATGGAGCTTCACTATAAGCAAATATTTTATGAAATTTTGGATACTATAGGGGGCAAATAAAAATAAGGTCCTCGGATTTGAAAGAACTGCATTTCTTCGACTTACTCAATAAAAATTTGTTAACCGGATTTTCGGCTAATTTTCCAGATAACCTTTTGGAAAATTTATGTCAAAAATACACTTTTTTTGATACGGTGGCCATAAAAAGTGAACTGTGTGTTGTTTATAATTAAACAACACACTTTTTATGGCCACCGTATCAAAAAAAGTGTATTTTTGACATAAATTTTCCAAAAGGTTATCTGGAAAATTAGCCGAAAATCCGGTTAACAAATTTATATTGTCATTGTCATTAGACAATGAAATTTTGGGGCAAAATGAAAATCATGTGAGGACTATTAAATACCTTTTTGATAATGATTTGAATCAAGATTTACTCCAAGTTTATAAACTCTTACGTCTAATTGTTTCTATCCCGGCGACATCAGCTTCCGTAGAGCGCTCGTTTTCCACTCTTAAGAGAATTAAAACTTATTTACAAAATTCAATGAGCCAGGATCGTTTGAAAAATATTAGTTTGTTGTCTATTGAAAAGGAATTGGTAAAACTTTTGGCGAAAGACAAAAAATTTTATGAGGATATTATAGATCATTTTGCTAACGTTAAAGATCGCAGAATCCCGCTAATCTTCAAAAATATATAATAACTTTTTATTTGCTCTCACCAACTGTTAACAAATTCGTTAAGTAGGTAGGTAGGTACCTATATTGTGAAAGAAAAAAAAATTTGATGAATAGATGAATTGATTAATTGGCTGAGAAGAGTTTTTGTGAATATTGTAAATAGGAGTTGTAGGTCTCAAGGTAGACACTCGAAAGTGAAAACAAATTAATAGCTTAGGGTGCTTGTTTTACTTTGATTTTCTTTAAATTATAAGGCGGTTGACCTTGAAATCCTGAAAATTTTCGCCTATGGTGTATTTTTTAACAACACCTCTTGTAGCCTCCTCAAACCAAAACCTCACGAGCCGCCACTGATATATATATATATATATATATATATATATATATATATATATATATATATATATATATATATATATATATATATCTAAACTACTTTAAATTTAAACTACTCTTTCGAAATATCAATTATTGACATGAAATGTCTTCATATAGCTTTAATGTGTATATTGAGACGTATTTGAATATCTGCTGAAAATTCTTAGTTTAAACTTTGCCTCAAAGGTAATTGAATATTCTGAACATGAAAATATATTTTCTCAACTTAATTTCAAGTACATCCGGTGTTATCCATATTAAGGTTGTTTCAAAGAACTTATATGAGAATTTCTCGGCAGGAATATCTCATCAAGGGCAATGTTGACGTGATTGAAGTTCATATCGAATTTTCCTTATAAACACAGGGATATTCTCGTAGAATTTGCATATTCTGGAATGTCCTTCCAATTTCAGATTTCTTTTCCACAAAAAAATTCTCTTGGAGGAAATAAATTTCTTTCATGCAAACTATTCAATTAAACCTCAAAAATTCCTCAAAAATTATGCTTTGTTACATCTAATGAAAATAAACAAACACGCAAATGTTTTTAACAATCAAGGACTAAAATTAATAATGAATAATCTTAGATCTAAATATTTATTAAATTAGTTTCATTCGAGGTACTTTCGAAAATTATACTTTTGCTAGCAAACCAAAATAAAAAGTTACCTACTCACTGTTTTATTTTTTATTTTTCATTTTTTTCCCTTAACGCCAGTTGAAACAACAAAACGCTGTCACATCTCTCTTATATCGTTGTCCTGTTGGCTGTAGATTTTTGTTTTTTTCGATTATACTAAGAACTGGCTTTTAAATTAAATGAATGAAATTTATTCGAAAATAAAAAAAATTTATTTCAAAAAATTTATTATTCTGATACACGTAATGATATTCTAGAAAATGCAATTACAAGAAGTTCAATCTTGTTCCAGAAAGAATGTTTTGCACTTATAAATCCATTCCGTAAAGCTTTTTGCTTCGTTGAAATCAGACAAAAACTGAAATTCTCAATTTAGAATGTTTTTCGTAGTTTCCCCCGTAAAAAAAATTAAATGCAATGACAGCATTGTTAAGCTGGAAAATCTGCGGGATAAGAAACAGAGAATGTTAAGAATACATAATTACTGACGTTAAATTGCTATGAGCTTAAATGAAATATGCAAAATAATTCGAATCAGCATGAAAGAAAGATCCTTAAATTCATTTGCATAATGGGACCTTATTTTAATAATTATGTTATGATATTTACATACTAATGCATCACTTATATTGGAGAACAAAGATATGGCAACATTCACTTTCCGAGCGCAGACAATTTTTCTGAATGATATTTTTCGCAGATGGTCTATGCATTTATGGCAGATGGAAATTTTTGAAATATTATGTTTTTTAAATTAATTTTTTTTTCGAACAGTTCTAAGAATTTTGATGACAATAATTGCCTCTCATTTATGTCTCTTCTGTAAACATATAACTATACATTTATGTTTATATATATATATATATATATATATATATATATATATATATATATATATATATATATATATATATATATATATATATATATATATATATATATATATATATATATATATATCTATACAGTGTGTTTTCTAATTTAATATCAATCTTAAAAAAGACATTAAGACAAACGTTTTTTTTGTTTGAAATAAATATATTTGGAGTTTTTTTCGTATCACTTGAAAACAGTTGAAAATACAAAAAAACTGAAGAAATATTTTCAATTATAAATTTAGATGTTATTCAAAAGATAATTTTTACTTCTGAAAAAAATACTGGCGTATAATTTTTTTCATTGAAAATATTCATTGTAGTGTTATATTCCGTGCATCACTGATTAAAACCAAAAATTAATTCATTTTGCGAAATATGTGTCTCTATACATATTTTACAACCAATCTCCTTCAATATTGACAGTTAATTAGAAAATACCTGCTATATATATATATATATATATATATATATATATATATATATATATATATATATAATATATATATATATATATATATATATATATATATATATATATATATATATATATATATATATATATATATTTATATAAATACATGGGCGCCGCCAGCTAGTAGGACAGGAGGTAAGACACGGGGGCCCGAAGGTGTCTTCCTGGTTGAGCGCCGCTGGTGAAAATTAATTTTTTTAAATTTATTTCTAATGCTAGTTTAAACAGTTTTTTGTATAAGTCTATATTATTGATTTTTGCTTAAAAAAATACTGAACATGAAAATGTGCCTGCAAATCAGAATTTGAAAATATTCTAAAAAAAGCAGAAGAGGTCGCCGAAAAGTTGGGGTTTGAGTTGGTGATGCCGCGCCTAGCATCAAAACAGATTAACCGAGAAAATCATCCATCAATGTCATTGGGCGAGTATTATCGAAGAGAAATTTTCATTCCAAATCTAAAAGCTCTACTTCAGTCTACATCGATCTAGAGGATCGATTTTCAGAAAAAAATTCGAAAGGATAAAAAAAAAACACACACGTTTTTCATTCCTCCCTGAAGTATGTGTCAGGGAGGCGGGCAGCTTGAGTTTGGGATTAACTCCTTCAGCCAGATCAGAGGATACACTTGTATGTATAAGTGCATTAAGGATAGGTGAGACGGGATATTTATGGAACATAGGAAGTGTGGGTAGGGTTCAGAGGATTAATACTGGCCCAGCATTCGCCTTATAAGTTTGCAAGCAGTGACTTACATTACCATGAGGAAACCTCTGAGAAAAACTCATGGCAGACCAGTCGGCCCCGGGGTTTGAACCCGAGACCTCCCAAATACTAGCCAGCGTACCTAACATACTCGACTAACTAGCTTGGTTCGAAAGGATACATCTTATCTGACCTTTATCCAAAAACCAAAGTTTTTTAGAGGTAGCAGCCACTATTCAAGACTTCTACGGTGCTCTTTTGGATAACTTTCTGTCAGAGGCAGAAAACTGGTATGAGATGTGGAAGTTATCTGAACTTACTCCTCCAGAAATCGAAAAATTAAAATATGTCGACCTGCTTAAATTTTCATTGGGCAATATGCCCTCTGTAACGGAAACAATCAAAATTGGATTCACTCTTGCAGCCACAACATGTACCGTTGAGAGGTCCTTCAGCTCATTAAAAAGAGTCAAGTCATGGCTAAGATCGACTATGAATCATGATAGACTTTCCGGACTTATTGATGCAGTAATTAATAAATATGGGCTTCGCCCCAGAAGGATGCAGTTATTCTTCAAAGAATAAGTAACTTGAAAAAAAATGTTTATAGTTTGAGTTTGTTCTCTGGTTGTGTATTTGTATTGACAACACGTTTTGATATTGTATGTTTTTTGAAAAATGAATGTATGATTTTGATTTTGTTGTAATTTAACTTGTTTTTTCTCCGTTTTGCCCCCCTTGCCGGCGCCCATGTATATATATATATATATATATATATATATATATATATATATATATAAATCAAAATTTTTCATCAACAGTATAATCATAACTATAATAATAATAGCATTCAAGAGTACAAAACATGTTCCTTAAAACCTAGGATAAAATACTTAAAATTATTCATGTATTTCTCAGCAAACTGGAGCTCAAGGTAGTAAAACAATATAATATATACATAATATGTCAATGTAACATAATTAATACAAATTTGTTCCTGAATATTATCATGATTAGTGTAAACTCAAATTCATAAAATTATTGCATTATTTATATTAATTAAAATTTTCACAATTTTTGAACATAAATTTGCGGATTTATTCAAGTAATCTAGTAGATAAATCAATGTAAATCTTTATAGTCTCTGAAAAATATGCACTCGTATAATATGATTGCTTAATTATCATGCTGCTGATAAAAATGAAGTAGAATAACATAAAATTGAACAACATGCAATTTTATGATTATATTCCTATGGAATTCAGATAAAACACAGCAGTTACAATATATTAAGGCAACGTTATATGTTGGTGAAATATACAACCCCTTTAAAAGTGCGTTACGAGTCATCATTACATGAACATCTATTTTATTGGACATAAATTTTTATGAATTTCGTTCAAATATGTGGCCTACATAGTTACTCTTTCGGAAACATAAATTCGAATTAATCCTTCATGAATAGATTTTAGTACAAACAATTTTGAGTGAAATTTGCATGCTGTTTTCTATTTTTCGTATTTTGAAAGTTGGTAAATTTTTTTCGTTGATAATATATGAGAAAAAATTAATATACCTATGTACTCGAAATGATAACAATAATTCATTTATTTTTCACTTGTATATTATTTATTGATTTTCCCTTAGATACGGTTGCTATAAATACACTCATTATGACCTAGAGCGTTATGAGCGGGCATTATGGATCATAACGCCCGCTCATTGTACGGGGGCAACTGAAGCAACTTCTATTGATGAAATACTTCATAATCCTTGTGGTATACGACTCAGGATTTCTCCGGCAATGAATTATTCGCAGCTTTGGCTGCATTTTCTATGATATTCTTGGGTGAATTCATTTTCATTTCCATTATTTCTATAAGACTACTTCAAGAAAGCAGCAATGACATTCACTAAATATAATGACAAAAATATTCACAAACCTGAAATTATCAACAAATGACATGCCTACTATGAGAAGGAAAATGGAAAGTATAAGAGTAATGAACCGATTTTAAAATCGATTTTTCATTATAATGAAATAATTTTTTCGTGAAAAATAAAATCTTGTATACATAAACATAAATAACTATTTTAGTACTGTTAGTTGCGGCATGAAAGATGGGAAGGTTCGAGCAGGTTTTTTAAACTTTAATTTAAATTAACAGAAATAATATTGATCTTCAAGTTCTTCGGGAGTATTATGATATTGGAAATTAATATGATGAATCTAGTTCTCTTCATAACTTGAAATTTGTTTGTTAAATTCTAAAACTGATGATTTTTTATACGAATTTAAATTTATCTATAAAGTCTTTACTTCCTTCGATACTTTGGAATCTTCGTTCACGAAATACTAAATGAAATGAAATTAACGCACGTGAAATACCAATATTTCTATTTATACTAACAAATCAAACATAACCTATATCACATTGACAGCAGGACCGGATTAACATTCGTTGAAAGAAAGATTTTTTTACATTTTTGAAGATCTGCACACGTTTTCCCCCAGTGAAATGTCATACATCATATAACCTTTTTTTCGTTTTAGCATATAATCTTAACAATCCAAAAGGTCCCCATGACGCTCGAGTAAATCCCCATTTAGCATCTCAGGCTACTCTACACAGGTGATACAGATGGAAGATTTAATAATTGCAAATTATCAAATGATCATCTGTTGCTTACTCCAATTGTAGTTGACCTCAAATTCATTATTTTTGTTCATAAAAATCTCAGCGTGTTTAATGGGGTTTAAAAAAACTACAACTCACCAACGAAAAAAGTATGAACTACTGTTAATATTTTATCTGTTACAATAGTCCTCAAAGTATTCCATTAATAGATCATTTCATGGAGTTCCTTCTGAAATAACGTTGTTATCGCAGACAAAAAAAATACTTTATCTTATTTACTTTATGTTAATATTTGTTAATGCTTATTTATATATTTCTGATTTTCCATTGTACGTCATGTAAGTACATAATACTTAATAGTTATAGTGTTATTCGCGGGTTAATATTCATCAATAAAAACAACATGTCAAAGAGCAGAGAGCATAACAGACGACCCGTCATTAACCTCAGACCTTTATTCACTCGAAAATCGGAGAAAGTTTGCCGACTTGTGTCTCTTCCAAATATATCATGGAAGTTGCCCTGTGATAATTTTCTCAATTTTTGATGGCGGCGGCTGAAAGAAAAATTTATAGCTCCAAATCGCAATTCCTTAGCATCAATTTAATCGAGATTCATATCTGGTTGAGGGTTGAAAGTTCATACTTTCAATCCTCTAAATCAATTTGGGGATGTTTCGTTATAGAAAATCCTTCAAGAACTGGGATTCCAGCTCCATACACCCTCCTAGAAATCCCAGAAAGCTGAATTCGGATATGTTGTTCATAATCAATTTCTAAATCTTTCGCAATCAATTTCAAATTTTCACTCATGCACCTGTTCGACACCCTCTTCCCAAAAGTTTGGAAGATACTAAATTTTTAAGAAATTCGATGGACGATGAAACAACTCTATGGTAGTTCATATTTAAATGAAAAATAAATAATAATTTACTTATTATTTATTTTTCATTTAAATCTTCTTAACTTGTCTAAAAACCACAAAATGCAAATAACTTTTATTCGACTAGTTTCGCCTTTTACAGCATTATCAAGACTGAATACATAATTGCAAAGACATCGCTTGAAAATATACGTATTTCGGTTCGGTACCTGGGGGTGGTAAAATATAATCAATGGGTCCAAACTATCAGAGATTTAACAAAGGGTAGTGGTTTAAGTCTAACTGGATGTTCGCTAAATGCTGATCTAGAGTCAAAAAGATATAACATCTCATCCTCTTTTAAACCAAAAATTCTTCATTACTGTGAAAAAGGTATGATAATGAACTTCCTGGAAGCCATGGAAATAAACAAACTCCAAAAATCCCATAATTACATTCTTCTCAATGAACAGTTAGACCTAAACCACTTCCCACTGTTAAATCTCTGATAGTTTGGACCCATTGATTATATTTTACCACCCCCAGGTACCGATGTCTTTGCAATTATGTATTCAGTCTTGATAATGCTGTAAAAGGCGAAACTTATTTGCATTTTGTGGTTTTTAGACAAGTTTTTACTTATTATTTATTTTTCATTTAAATTTTTTAGGTTTTTTCATTCAAATTATGATGAATTAGTTCAGTTTTGCTTCGAAAAAAACCAGATACCAGTTCAGTCAGTTTTTCTCTTGAATAAATAATAATGGGAATAATGTATACTACTATATATATATATATATATATATATATGTATATATATATATATACATATGTATATATATATATATATATATAATAATACATATATATATATATATATATATATATATATATATATATATAATATATAATATATATAATATATATAATATATATATATATATATATATATATATATATATACACTGCCGTGCATAAAATCCGGGTCACCACGTAATTTGCAATTATTTTTTAAATTTTGAGTTTTTTCGGATTTCTTTCAGGAGTAGTATATTTTATTGACTTTATGCGATGATTTTATCGTGCTTTCTTGAATAAAAGAAAGTTGTTGATATTTGATTGAAAGTGTAATTAAATTATTGAAAATAAATTTCAAGGATTCAATATCGGGTATTTCCTCCTCGGGCAGTTATAACAGCTTGCAAACGACGGGGCATGTTTTGAATGAGATTCTGAATTACATCCTGAGGAAGTTCGTCCCATTCCTGCACCAGTATGTTGCGGAGCACTACAGAATTTTTCGGGGCCGGCACATGTCTCCGTAAACGCCTCTTCATCTCATCCCAAACATGCTCGATGGGATTCAGATCTGGACTTCGAGCAGGCCAAACGAATCGCGTGATTTGAACCTCGTCAAGATAAGCATTAACGAACCGAGCAGTGTGGGGCGGTGCATTATCATGCATAAATATTGCATTATCATGCATAAATATTGCATTATCATGCATAAATATTGCATTTTTTGTCCAATAAATCCCATAAATGGTACAACATAGCCTTCTAGAATTTCTGTGAGGTACCTATGCGCATTCAAAGTCCCATTCTGTATAAATACTAGCTCCGTACGAGCATGAAACGATATGCCTCCCCATGCCATAACTGATCCACCGCCAAATGGAAGTCGTTCGGCGATACAAGCTTCAGCATATCTTTCGCCTTGTCGACGCCACACTCTCACACGTCTGTCTGAGCCCGTAAGATAAAATCGAGATTCATCGGAGAACAATACCTTAGTCCAGTCCTCTATTGTCCAAGCCAAGTTCTCTCGTGCAAAATTCAGCCTTGCAGTTCGGTGTTCACGGGAAAGCGGCGGTCCAGTAGCCCTAGTTCGAGAAGATAATCCAGCATCATGAAGTCGCCTCCTAACTGTCCACTGACTTATGTTCACATTTCTCACTTCTTGTGAATGATTTCGGAGGAAAACTGATGTAACCGTTCGGTTTCTCAATGCAGTAGAAGCGAGATAGCGGTCGTCTCTGGCTGTTGTACTTCTTCTTCGTCCTGAACCAGGTCTTCGGGTGAGCAGACCAGTCTCTTCGTACCGTTGAGATACTCGTTGCACCCTGAAGAGACTTACACCAAAGTTTCACGCCGTTTCACGCTTATTGCGGCCATCTTCTATGGTCGCCACAATTCGTGCCGCAATGACAGGATTTATGGCCATTTCACTAACAATAACAATAATACTAAGTCAAACAATGAAATTGAGAACTGAAAAACATGTATGGAAAGCAAAAATATGATGGTAATGGTAATCAGAACCGTCGATGACACACCACTTTTTCATTAAACTTTGAACAAAACAACAACTGACAGTAAGAAATAGTGCCTCCCTCTATTTGTGCAGTGTTGAAACCCAGTGCCAACAAAAAGTTATGAGTTTACTTGAAATTTCAAAAATAATTGCAAATTACGTGGTGACCCGGATTTTATGCACGGCAGTGTATATATATATATATATATATATATATATATATATATATATAATATATATATATATATATATATATATATATATATATATATATATATATATATATATTTATAACTATTTATACCACACATCAGAAAAATTTCGAAAATTGGGGTCTCGGATGTCAAACTTGTTGACTTTCGATACATTGCAATAGTCTATTATGGAAAATCTATGAAATTCAATCATTATATCACTTTCTCACTCACATCATGTAAGGAATTTCGAGTTTCATAAATGACAGTTTTAAGACGCAAATCTTGTAGAACTAATGATAGTTTGGGCTGTATAAATATGTGCCCTATCGGAAACAGCTTTAGAAATTGGAACAGGAGATAATTTGGGCACATGGAGGCTTCATTCAAACGAGATCCACCTTCGTGCAAACTGTCATCAATTTGAGGAGAGATTGGTGTGGAATTAAATCCGTTGTTCTGACGAACAATAACATGAGCATTAATAGCAAACTAAACGACAGAGCGGTAGAGAACATTTGCATATAATTTGATTTTGACATAGAAGATTAATAGAGTTTTTGAGAGAGAAAACTACTCAATCAATGTGTTTAACACAATATAATTTTCGCTTAAGCAAAGCTTTCCATTTCCAGAATTATTTCAAAAAATTAGCATTATGATGAATCAGAAAATTGTGAAAGAATCTACAGCTTTGTAAGTGGTTTAGAATAAACAGTAAACTTATTTCCAAATTGAACACTAGGCAGAATATTACGATATAATAAAAAAAAGTGCGCACGTGCAAAGTACACATGTATGAAGTGAAACTTCTTCAGCAAACTAATTTTTAAATCTCTTTTCTTCTAAAATCAAAATTTAGAAAAGAAAATTTATGAAATATTTTAATTTTATATTTTATGAAAAATAGTATATTGAATTCTCAAATGATGAAATGTTATTTGTAAATATTAAAGTTTCCCAACCTTCAAAGGAATTACCATAAAAAATTGTAAATTAACAGAAAGATAACATATATATTACTCACTCTGAACAACTGATTAGTATAGGATGATTTACAAATTTATGACAAAATGTTTATTTATAAATTTAACTCACTGTATACATACTAATGATGATGTAAATAAATAAAAAAGATCTGCGTTTACTATAGTATAAGTCGTTAAGCGACAGAATTTCCATCTAAAGTTCGAATATTTAACTACTAAACGAATACATCAACAAATAGCGTGTACTTTTTCTCTATCTCCCTTTCACTCGCTCTCTCCCTCCTCTCGCTCCATGGCTGTGTGCTTCATGCTACGTTCGCCCTTTCTCACTCTCTCTCTCAATCGGTCTCGATCGCTTTCTTCCTCTTCTTGGACAAAAACGTCCCACATCCGTTTCATCCGTAAGAATTTTATCCTCATATGCGCAGAGAAGTTTCACTTCAGAAATTTACTTCACAAGTGTTTCGGGTTACTATCAAAATGTTTTTAAGACTGAATTGGCTTCCCAAATCTGGTGTTTGTATATTATTCTCATATCCCTAGAATTAGTATTCATATTTTGTGTATCAGTGAAACTGGTCGTATAAGAAGTATGGGAAATATCAGAGTCTAGTTATTATCGCTGATTGTAGCAGCGGTAACATATTAAAGATCACCTGCTTATTAAAAATAGGAGATTTCCAGTGTTACTAACCTTTGTGATATTTCCCTTGCTTCAAGAACGTTTAATTTATTTTCTTTTCTACCTGCATGTGACAATTCCTCAGATTCAAATGATAAATAACAATGAAAATAAATTTATACTGTAATTATTGATATAATTTTGTTTTGTTTCAGAAACTCCCAAAAATTAATTCAGTAGCAGAAAATAGTAAGAGACTATCGATTAGTAGATTACCTACATATTTGTCATCACGTTTCAAGAGGTCTTCAGAACATATCGTTACAGGTAAAACAATCAGGAATTATTTACGCAAATGCTAGAATTTGAACATTTGTAATATATACAGGGTGTAACATAAGTACGTTAAAATATTCAAGTGCCGTATTCCTGGGACAATTTTAAGAAAAACAGTTCATTTAAACTTGTGTCTAGCTTCGTTTCGGAGATACAGGGTGTTGAAATTGAATTTTTTTTCGTTTTTTAAAATTGAAGTTGCTGAGAACATTACAAAATCTCGTTAAAATAAACAACTTTTTTCCTATGAAATGTTTATCAAAAATTTATTCGTTTTCAGATACAGATAGTTGAAATTTTCTTAAACATGGTTCAATTTCAACACCCTGTACCTCCGAAAAGAAGCATTTCCGGACACAAGTTTATGTTTCTTAAAATTGTCTCAGGAATACGTAACTTGAATATTTTAACGTACTGATGTTACACCCTGTATAAATGTTTATATATATATATATATATATATATATATATATATATATATATATATATATATATATATATATATATATATATATATTTATATATATATATATATATATATATATATATATATATATATATATATATAGTATATATATATATATATGTATATATATTTCTTTATCTTCTATTAGCATTAACAAAATATTAATGTTTACTAACCGATTTTAATAATGAACAGTAACATTTTTTGTAATACATCTATCATGGAAAAAATAATTGTTGTGTATTTGATTTATGATTTGGAGCTATGGATGATGTTGAAAAAATTATATCTGTATTTTTGTTAGTTTTTGATGATGTTGGGTAGTTTGTTCTTGAGTTTTTTGGGTTAGTTGCTGTGTTATGGCTTAATGATGTTTGTTGGAATTATTAAATTTGTATATATTGTATTTAAATTTTTCATATCAGTTTCATCGTTTATGACCTCAGATATTTTTGTTGAATATGTTAGGTACATATCGAAACTATTACATTTTTTTAAATTTTTCTCATTCTTAAATTTTGGTGCAAGCAAAGTTGAAATTTTTATTTTCATTATTAGTATGTTTGATCAGTGTTTTAGTTGTTTTTGAATATTTGTTTGATTTCAATCTATCTGTGAATTTCGAGAAATTTATTCAATGTGATTCATTATTATGTTAGGTGTACCATAAACTACATGCAATTTTAACAAATAGGGTATTTTATTTTTAATTTAGAATAGATATATTACTTCATTTCTCACTCATTGTTATTTTACTATGGATGATATCAGAAGTTCAAATTCTTCTGTGGACTAAAAATAAAACATTGAAACACCTGACTGATTCAATTAATTGGCTTTAAAACAATATATTAATTAAGCAAAAGAACAAAGACGCAGAACGTTTGAGAAGAGTAACAATTGCTTATAGAGCTCATATTTTAAACTTTAGAACCAGCGTATCCGAGCGGAAATGAATTTAGTCGATGTACGTGAAAACAAATTGAATTCGAGGAAGAATCGTTGACCTGGAAACCATTTCGTTATTCTGAGATAGTGGGCAGTTCTCCATCACAGCTCATAGAACACAATAAATTAAAATACTAGAAATACTCTTTCCTCTTCGGATAAAAGGCTATCTAGTGAATGTGCTGTTAAGTAAACGAAGTGAGTGTTCTGCATTCGTTAGTTAATATTTATTAAGAATTTTTATATTCTTAACAAAAAGAGAGTTACATATACCGGTTGGCGCATTTAAGGTCGATTTTTGGAGCGAAGTTACTAGAACACCCCCCTTATTCACCAGATTTGGCTTCATCCGACTATCATCTCTTTCCTCAATTGAAAAAAAGTTTAAGAGGTCGTAAATTTTCTTCCAACGAGGAGGTAATAAAAGCTGTGGAGGTCTTGTTTGCAGAGCAATTAGAAACTTTTTTTTTTAAAGGTCTAGAGACGTTGCAGGTTCGCTGTAATAAATGTATACAATTAAGAGGAGAATATGTTGAGTGATAAAATATTTTGACATTGAAGTTTTGTTTGGTTCTATAGTAGGCTAAGAATTTTTCAATATATCCTCGTACATATATATATATATATATATATATATATATATATATATATATAATATATATATAATATATATGTATATTTATATAGGTATATATATATATATATAATATATATATATATATATATATATATATAATATATATATATATATATATATATATATATTATATGTATATTATATAGGTAATATATATATATATATATATATATATATATATACATATATATATATATATATATATATATATATTCAAACCTTAACTTTTTTTAAAAGCTTCTGAACATTTCTTCAACTCGATCTCAATGCAATAATGAACTGGTGCTCGGACAATGAAATGGAGTTAAACATAGAGAAGTGCCAAGTGATGAGGTTCGGAAGAGTAAAGTCACCATATTCTTTCCATTACCATTTGAACCAACGAATTTTGAGGGACGCGAGTGTTATTAGGGACTTAGGGGTGTACTTCGACCCGAAACTGGATTTTATTGCTCACATACAATTCATTACTAATAAAGCTTTTAAGATGCTTGGTTTCATAAAAAGATCGATGTGTCATTTCAACAATTTGGATGCAATTAAGTCAGTTTATTGCGTAAATCTGAGAAGTGTGTGTGAGTACGCATCCGTGGTATGGTCACCGGTTTACTATGTTCATAAACATAATATCGAGAGAGTTCAGAGAAAATTCTTGAAATGGGTTGCATTCAAGCAAGGATTTCCAACCTCGTTTCAAAACTATTATTTGATCCAAGAGCAAATGAGTTTGAGGTCTTTGGAATCACGGAGGGAAAACTTTGACGTGATGCTAATTTTCAAGTTGATAAACAACTTTACTGACAGTAAATATTTGTTAGCTAAAATAAGCCTTAATTGCAGGTCCGCATTATTGAGATCTAGAGAAATTTTTAACATAAGTTTTGCTCCAACTAATTATTTTATGAACAGCCCCTTAATTAGATCTCAAAGACTTGCGAATGAATTCGAAGTTGATCTTTTTGCAGTCTCAATTTTTTCCCTTAAGAAATATTTCGAGTCGCAACCGATAAGCAGATAGTTAGGAGCAGGCTCGTTTTTGCAGGTGCTTATGAAGTTGTCGGTTTAATTTATAAAGGAATTTGATTATGAACGTTGTTTCATGTTTTTTTTTTGTATTTTTAAATTGAAATTTGAAATATTATTTTTTTGTATCTTTGAATTTACTTAGTTTAATAATGTGAAATGGCAGGTCCGTTTGATTAAATAAATAAAAAAACATTTAGAAAAATAATAGAATTTGTGATTTTTCAAAATATAACCCTTTTAAGAGTTCTCCAGTGGTCAATTCAAATATTATGGTACATTTCAACGTCTGTTCAATATTTTTTCAAACTGATTTTTCAAAATTCATCCACCCTGTGCTAACAATATTTACTCGGTATGATTTCGTGCTAAACTGAGAATTGAAAGAACAATATGAAATCGAGGTAGAATTAATTTCGCAGAACAATATTTCTTTTTTTATTCTCGCCTGATTGATTCCATTTTTAGCAGTGATGCGAATGTTTTTTTTTTCTGTAGAATGCATATTTATGACGTCCGAGGAAGGGGAGTTTTACCACAAAGCGACGTCGGCGGATGGCACAGCCTGCGGCATCTACATAGTGGCTGAACCCAACCAGAAGGTCGAAATCCGGTTCAATTATTTCGATGTGCCATGTTCCAATGGAGGTCTTGTTGCGGTGAGTTTGATAGCGCATTGCGTTTGACGCCTTCTGCGAATGCCTGTCACTATGTGTTTATGTTTACTCGTTAAACGGGTGTTAATGATATTTGTCTGAGGATACTACAAGTTGAACGCAAATAAGCTGCATACTCTACCAAAATGACGCTTTCATTTGGAAGTTCTTAATGAACAGTAATATTAGGGACGGATTTAGGAGGGGACAACAGCGCCAGAGCCTCCTCAAGACAGGGGCCACCAGGGGCGGCTAGTCAAAGGAGGCTAAGGAGGCTAAGCCTCCTCAATAATATTCCGTGTATCACTGATATATTATATTGAATAGTCTACCTTCCTTTCAAACTACATTATATAATATAATTTATTAATTAAGATAGAAGGTATTTACATTTACTGCATTTCATTCATTTCAAGATTTGTTGCAACGCTGCGGAGGCTTAGGAAGGTATATTCTCAACGTTCATTATGCCTGCCACAGAAAAGCAAACAACGGTGCAAATACTCCGAATGAATACTTCATTACAATAAAAAAGCATGTAAATGGCAATACGGATAGGAACCCAGTCTCATACAATGTCGACCAATCACAACTATAGAATTTCGCGTGACATCGAGTGAATTCGTTGGAAAGCATTAATTGAATCGTAGTGTGATCGTAGTTACTAATGGCCGAAACAGCAGCGTGTTTACTTATATTGCTCGCGTATTGTTTTAAAATGAGTTTGGTTACTGAAGTTAATTTCAAAAATTTCAATGGTGACTTAGTGGAATATTTGTTATCCCATAACTTTAGTGCACTAAGTTATGAGGATAAAGTTTTGATAAAATCATTGCGACCTACCCCTGAATTAAACAAACTGGTGCAGCGTAACAGACAACAAAACCGCGGTTTTAATACAAGGAATTATGAGAGACATCTTTGCCTAACCGGATCACAGGTAAAAAATAAATTATTTTGTTGGCAGTGTTTACTTTTTACTAGTGCAAATGTCTCTGTTTGGGGCCGCTTAGGATTTGAGGATTTAATTCTATACCTAGTTGAAAGTGAGGAATTTTTCACCGATAAAGTAACTTTAAATACAGCACGCGGATTAATATCTTACTTACAAGATAAGGAATTTATATATTTCTTAAACATCTTTGAATTAATTTTTGAACAAACAGAAATAGTTTTTCAAATCTTACAGCACAAGTTTTCAGATGTAATTTACTCACGAAATCGGCTCAAGTTTCTTTTGGAAAAAATTTCAGAATTTCGTGCAGAAGTTTATTTTAAAAAACTATTTTCTGTATTTCAAACTACTGATGATACGACTCAATTTAGCCCAAAACGAAAGAAATTCAGTTACGCAGATATGGAGCTTCACTATAAGCAAATATTTTATGAAATTTTGGATACTATTAGGGGTCAAATAGAAATAAGGTTCTCTGATTTGAAAGAACTGCATTTCTTCGACTTACTCAATAAAAATTTGTTAACCGGATTTTCGGCTAATTTTCCAGAAAACCTTTTGGAAAATTTATGTCAAAAATACACTTTTTTTGATAAGGTGGCCATAAAAAGTGAACTGTGTGTTGTTTATAATGACAATGAAATTTTGGGGCAAAATGAAAATCATGTGAGGACTATTAAATACCTTTTTGATAATGATTTGAATCAAGATTTACCCCAAGTTTATAAACTCTTATGTCTAATTATTCCTATCCCGGTGACGTCGGCTTCCGTAGAGCGCTCGTTTTCCACTCTTCTTATGAGAATTAAAACTTATTTACGAAATTCAATGAGCCAGAATCGTTTGAAAAATATTAGTTTGTTGTCTATTGAAAAGGAATTGGTAAAACTTTTGGCGAAAGACAAAAAATTTTATGAGGATATTATAGATAATTTTGCTAACGTTAAAGATCGCAGAATCCCGCTAATCTTCAAAAATATATAATAACTTTTTATTTGCTCTCACCAGCTGTTAACAAATTCGTTAAGTAGGTAGGTAGGTACCTATTTTGTGAAAGAAAAAAAAATTTGATGAATAGATGAAATGATTAATTGGCTGAGAAGAGTTTTTGTAAATAG
>JARQZK010004359.1:502500-512500 GCA_030704885.1 Cynegetis impunctata | reverse complement strand
TTCTCCTTTCTCCTACATGGCCATCCTTAAAAATCTTCTGTCCATAGTTTTCGGAAAAAATAAAGGACAGCAGAAATGTACAAATATTAGATATTCGGTAAACTTTTAATCAATTGAATACTTTCATACTTCAATAACTTAAGTGGGATGAGGATATCATTCATTTTCATGGATGCATTAATATATCTAATTTTGAAAAAATTCCAACGCCTTTTCTCAAAATTTATTTGTAGTTATATTCGAAATTCTTTCAATGAAAAGCAATTTATTCGTTTCCGAATAATACTAAAATTCGACGAGGATGAATGGAACCTCAATTGAAAATATATCTTCAAAAGAATAATTTATTTCTTCAATGAATTAACCCTTTGAAATAATTAAGTAAGTTTTCATAAGTTCTTTTATTCATTTATTTTTTCAAACAGGTGGGACATGTGCTGTCTCACTCGTCCAGCCTGTCTCAGCGTATACTTCGTCAACTATGGAATCGAACCCACAAACAACGGTTACCCTAGCGATACTTTTTAAACCAAACAGCTAGGCCACCGTTCGTTTATTGATCTTAAACTTCTTCATTCTATATTTCTTATTTGTTTCTAGTTTCATATAACTAATTACGTTGTCTTGAAATAACATCACAATGTTTTCAGTTTGTGGATGGGTGGGAATTGAATGGTGAGCTATTCCCAACTCAGAGAGATTATCCCCTGCCAAGTAATACGAGATTTAGGGAATTTTGCGACGAGAAGAAAATTAAACAAATGTTCGTGAGCTCGTCAAACGTGGCACTGATCCAATATAGAATGCCTTACAGGGGTTCTGGATTCACCATCACTGTGCGATTTATTAAAAATCCTACTCGTGAGTATAAATATCTTTGAATTGATGAATTGTCTATTATATGACAGTAAATCGTTATAAAAATTCCAAAAAAGTGTAGCTTAATTAATGGGTGTCTATGAAATCTTGATTGAATTTCGAAAAGAGTTAAGCTCTTCCGGATATCATCCGAGTATTTTTCATTATTCATCACAAGAGAAATAAGACTTGTGAAATAAGAGAATAGCTGAGGAAACAAATTTTACCTGAGAAATCTTAATTTTTTTGGGAATTTTGAGTATTGGAAGAACTTTTGCCTATTTGAAGTCATGTCAATTTCTAAAATGAATCATATATCCATGGTTTCGACTTGCAAAGCTGGAAGTTTCCACCTCATACAGCTATTTGAGTGTCATGTATGAGAAAATATAAATTTCTATTTCGATTGATTTTAGTGCACTGAATTTTTTAGCTTGCAATGTGCTGCTCCAAGGTTTTGAAGAGGTATACACTTTGAAAAACTACGAGAAGAGGTCCAACTGCAGCGTGAGCACTCTCTTCCCTTCTGCGGTGAGAATAGATGCCATAAACGTTGGAGTTGTCAGAGCGGATCTCAGAAGTATGGAGATGGAAATTGGTACTATTCACAAGGTTAGTTTAATTTTCATACTCAATCATAATACAAACTGTAATATCTCACTCAACGACCAGATTAACTTGATTTATTTTCCTATATCTCATATATTATTGTTCAAACCATAATGCATTCCAAGAACTCTTGAAGTATCAATTAGGCTATGATAAAATTTAAAAAAATTTCATAAACTAGTTGCTGTTGACGGATTTCATTTCTTCCTTTTCTTAGTATAATTAGATTTATTTTTTTAACAATATCTTAGTATAAAATACTTCTTACTTTTAGTGAAATAAATGACACTAGATTGAAAAACCTATAAATAAAATATCGTATCAAATTAACCTCAAAAATTTATTCAAACATTTTATGTCACTAAGATCCAGAACTAGAGGTTTATTTGTGCTTTAGAGTTTTTGAAATTTCGTTAAATAAAATTTCGAATTATTAAAATCTAAATACATACGTAAGCATTCTACGGAAAATGAATTATTAGTTAAAGATAACGTTACCTTTACGAGGATATTTTCGCATAAAGTCATCACTAAACATTCTAGGTTAAGGTTGTATAGTTTGATATTGATAGTAATATTCATACAGTTGTTTCTTTATGGCGCTCTCGAAACTGAACCCTAAGCGAATTCCATTTCAATAGAAATTAGTTTGCTTTGTATTTGACACTATCTTGCTAGTTACCGCCTAGCTGAATACAATGAAATAATTAATGAGAATGTTCAGTCAATTTTATACGAAAAATTCAGAATGTGAAGTTCTCTGAAGGCTCTGGATGAAACTAATTGCCAGGCTTCAGAATTTCAAAGGGCTACGCAAAAACGTCAGAATTTACTCTTAAAAGTATGGGTGAATTCAGGGCCGGATTTCGAGGGGCAAAAAGGGTTACAACCCTGCAGCCTCCATAAGAAGGGGGCCCTTCAAATCGAAATAGACATTTTATTTTAAGTTGCTCTGATGAATTTTTGTAATTACTTAAAACCACAGATATTAGGAGGAAAAATTAATTATATAATTGAAGGTTGTTGTGAGATTACAACTACTCTCGTATTATGTAAAAAAACTCATAGGGGAGACCGGGTACAAAAGTAACGGCGGGTCGAAAGTAACAAACGCTCTGTAGGTTTAAAGAATTGTCAAAACACTACTTAGCTGCTGTCAGGTGATAGCCAGTGGCGCCACCTTCAGTTGCATTCAATCGCCGCTCGCGCCACGCACTGTTAGATCGTGTGATTTCACAAATCAAAAGTGAATTTTTTGACGTTTACTTATTTAATGTTTATGTAGTATTAAAGGGATGATATTAATCTGAATATTTGCATATTAATACTCGATTAGATTGATTGTACAGCGCTTAAATTCGTTTTTGTCTAGCATGTTCCGTTTCAAGGTTATCTTTCATGTTCTAACAAAAATGCTGTATGGTACAAAAGTAACGCAGCCCTATGGGTACATAAGTACCATATTACTTTTGTCCCCGTATTAATTTACTCTAAGTAAACTTTTTATGAGTGTGTGTTTATTTCAACAAAATACCGCGACAACGCATAATAACCACCGCACGAATAACAACTAACATGGAAGTCTATCGAAAAGCGGCTGAAGAGCATTTTAATGATGGTGAAAAAATTAGAGCCATGGCAAAAAAAATTGAATGTCTGCCATGTTACATTGCATAGATATATAAAAAAAAGTAATCTAGAAATACTAGCGCAGTTGTAGACAAGGAAAATAAATTTGACGACGAAGATTGCTTCTACTTCGTTTGTTTAGAAAATTTAAGCAATAGTCGACTGAACGAGCAAAGTTTACATTGTTTGGAATACAAAATGTGGTCTCATATTTACTGAATGCGTCAATGAATAATGTGTGCCATAATTGCGAGTCTGAATAGAGAAGACTGACACTGAATTTTCCAATAAATATTTGTTTGATTAAATATGTCATATCATATTCATTACAAACCCCTTTGCCCTATTACTTTCGATCCACAACGTGTTACTTTCGGCCCGCCAACGTGGTCGAAAGTAACAAATGACAAATTTTTTTTAAGTTTCTGTGATTCTTGCAAAATACACAATAATAAGGTAATTTAAGATGCTAATGTATAGAACATAAACGGAATTTATGTATGGCTATATCAATTTCACCGAAATGATAACACCTAACCAGAAACCAAGGCGAAAGTACAAAATGTTACTTTTGTACCCGGTCTCCCCTAATTTGAAGAAAAAAATGATAAAATGAATGAACTCATTACTTTTCTCCTCGAAAAGGTCAGATAAAAAATCGGTTCGAGCCATATCGACGTTAAAATAAGGGCGCAACAACACCAGACAAGAAGTAGACACTATTTTTTATTCAAACAAAATATCTCCACCGGGAATTGAACCCCGACACTTTTGGGGTATAAGTTACTGGTGAATCCACATCGCCAAACCGATCGTTGAAAATTTTTCAACGTATTTGAAAAATAATGAGGCGCCTCTATTCTTTTGTTTTCTCATGGCCTCCTATCTTCTAAATCCGGCACTGGGTGAATTGGACCTGCGTTTGATGAATAGAACGATCTTATAATTCAGTTTAGGTGGATCACAGTGTGATACGCTTGACAGTAATAGGCGTCAAGAAATTGATACGTGCTGTGACTAAATTAGATTTTTTTTTCTCGACAGAGGAAAATTCCGACGGAATATAGAGACTAATGTAATTTTTCTCCTACATTTATGTCAATAAACGTCACTTTAGAATTAAATTCAACAGAAATATTTATTTATACTGCCTGTCCAAAAGAAGACTTATAGAAGTGATAGTTTTGCTGAATTTTTGAATATACTGGAAATATTAAAATGTTAAAAATTTATTTTCGATGGGTAGGTAAACGCCTGTTTCATATATTTTAGAATTATTTGAACTCGACTCGTACGTTTCGTTAACAGAGTTCACAAATTTTTTTGAATTCATGAGGCGGTTATTTGATTGAAATACATAACGATAGTATATATAAAAAACACCTATTTGATTTTAACGATAACTATAATTGACTTCATGACGCAGCATTTCACCAGACTGTGCCTTTATCAGTTTCAAAAATCTTGGTATCACATTTTATATGTATTTGAGTATGAAAGTCGATAGCAATAAGAAATAGTGAAAAACAATTAAATTCATTGTCTTCTTAACGTGTGAAATACTCCAGACTCTTGAATAATGATGATACAATCGATTAATCCAATTGCAGCTACAAAAAAACCTTCGAAAGAGTGAAATTCAATTAATGTAGACCAATAATGGTTGAAGTAGATATGGCGATAAATGTTGCTCTTCTTTTTCAGTGCCAGAAGAGAGGATTAGAGGATTATGTACAAATTGGTGGTTCAGTTGGATTGGACAATTCGAATCTTATTTTAGCCGATTCTGTTTGTGGATTGAATTCAAGACCTGGTGAGAAAAAAGTAACAGATAAAATATGATATATGAACCTAGAATTGAATGAAATAATTTTCGGCCAAAGAATTTAAACAGGTCCGATATAGATATATATATATATATATATATATATATATATATATATATATATATATATATATATATATATATATATATATATATATATATATATATATATATATATATATATATAATGTTAATATCAAAATATAGAATTCATTCTCAAAATAATTTTGAGGAAGACTTTTTAATTTCGCACGGAAATGTTCAAGTGAATTTTCTTTCAATTTCAACTATGTCAAAATATTTAGGTGTAAAGGTGATAGTCGCATTAGAGTAAGAATAATTAACTTATTATTAACCTTGGCTTTGAAATTCCAAAAATTTCTATATAAGTAGACTGGGTTAATTTGTCCCTAACAAATGTACATAACCTCAATACAAAGACTACTAACGTTGACATAATAATAAGGAAATAAATCAATCAAGATAATTCAGATGTTAAAGAGAGAACTTTATAAACTGTATTAAACAATTTTCCCGTATCTAATTCATGATTTAAAATGCGTTTTATAAATTATTAAGAAATGTTTTTACAGATGATAACAACTCTATGACTTAGTTAACCTGTAATAGTCAACTTTAAATTCCAGACATGTTAATCCCATTTTAAAAATATATACATATATATATATATATATATATATATATATATATATATTATATAAATATATATAATATATATATATCTATATATATATATATATATATATATATATATAAATATATACTTTAATTTTTTCTCATTGAATTAACTTCTTCTTTTTTAATCCTGGTATACCTATGTGACTAGTAGTTCAGAATTAATTTCCCAATCTTGTTATTAAATACAAACGTTTGTTTACTTGAATCATAGTTTGAGTTTATTGAATCTGCTCAAGTTATTAACCAGTTAGTATCAGCATTGTCGTCTAGACAGTTGAACTAGGGCAAAGCCGGTAGCGGGTTCGAATCCCGGGTAAGATAATATTTGAGGCGCTCAGAGCAAAAGTGGCCTAACCCCAAAATGATGGTTTTGAGAAAAACGAAAATTGTTTTTTTGTTTAATTATTTTTTTTTTCACTTCAATAATAATTTTAACAGTTGGCATCTGAAATTATTATCTTAATTTTTTTAAGAAAAAACAAGGTTTTTCAAAAAAAAAACGTGGGTTAGGCCACTTTTGCATTAATGATATTTGTCAAAAAATGTGTGTTAGGACACTTTTGCATTAAAGATAATGATCATTTTGAAAAAATAACCACTTGGTTCGTTGAAACTAGATATTCTTTTATTGAAATAATTACTGGACAGTTGTTAGGAACATAAACAATGACGAAAAAAAGTAATTTTTATTGGTCTCTCAAAAAAAAGAAACAAATTATAAACTAATTATCGCCTTTACAATCATCGCCTTCACATTTATCGCTATCAGAATACAACATCTCGTCTACTGGATCATGAGTCGTTGTCAGGTTTTTATAGAACTCTTGATGAATAGGCGGAATAAAACACATGAGTTCGAGGAGGTCCTTGCAGAAGGCTTCTTTCCCCTTCCATCTATTGGAGCAGGCAAGGCTTTTATTTTGTTGACCAAACTCTGCTTATTCTACCATCTGAGACTTGAAGAACAGCTTTGAAAAAGCTTTTACATACTTTGATTTTGTCACCTGCTTCATTTTGAAAATAAAATATACGGGTTTTTTGTCTTGTGGAATTGTTACCCTTATTGGTGTAAACTCTTGATGTATTCACAACATCTACTGAAGAAAAAAGGTAAGCCGATGTCAAATCAAATGATTCAATTTTGTAAAATGTTTTATGTATAGCCTCTTGACGCTCAGGGAGTATCTTTTGCCAGCAGAGATCTCTACAGCAGTTTTCTACATTACTGAACTCTTTCGCGGGAACAAGTTTCTTTGATCTCCTACTTACATATGCTTCTCCAAGGTTTCTTTTATTCTTTACCACATTGCGTTTCCACTTGTTTTCTTGTTTCAAACGCTTGCGAGAACTCCTTCGCTGCTGATCTGCGTCATGTTGGGGCTCACATTCGGGAGAGATATTTCGGTCAGAAAAGTATTCACGATCAGGCTCACTGGGAACATATTCAGACCCTGAGTCTTGAAAAGGTTCTTCAGGCTCTTCCTCAGATTCTAAAAAACAATTACGTTATGCTAAACGACTTTTATCATTTTGATTTAAATAGCTTAAATTTCATACCTGCAATAGACAACACTACTCATTAACAGTTGAGTAGAAACTTTTAAAATCTTTGATAGTGGAAAGACTAACAAGCAGAACAAAAAAGGAGGCATTTAAAATGAAACAACAAAACAACTAGACGTAACCTAACCTAAAAACACTTTTTAAAAATTTTGGAATATTCAGATCACTTACCTATGAATGTATACGATGCAGAGGCCATAGTAATGAATATTATTTTTTGTACTTTATGTTTATTTAATTTTTGAATAAACAGAAGCAATAAAAAATCCTCTTGTTTTGTTTACACTTGTTTGTAATGAAAATATTATAATACAAAGCAACAGTGGCCTATCCCACATTTTGTTGGTTAGGCCGGTATTGCTCTCTAGTTGAAACCTTTTCATGCAATGCAACAAAGGATTCGGTGTCGCCATCTCTTAAAACTTTATCAAAGGTTGCATAGGCCACTTTTACCCTACAGTATACCTTATGAACTATGCATTTCATTATCAAACTCATTTTTCTGAATTTGTGGCTTAGGCCACTTTTGCTCTGAGAGCCTCATTTGTGAGCGTTTTAATGAGTTTCAGTGGTTCATTATGACTGATAAATGGATATTGTCTTTTGTATTAAGCCCATTTCTATAACTATAACTATAAAAGAGATTAAATAACTGAAATTAGCATATAAAGAAGGCGAAGATATCTTATGTCTGAATATCTATAAATCGTGAAAATTCTCATTAACTATTAACATTCGAAATTAAATGCATTTCAGAATTCGTTATTTCCTTCTAAATTCTTAGCATACCTAAGTATATAATTCCAAGGTTTATAATTTTTTTTTTATTTATAATCACCTTTGCTGTTATCCTATATTTGTATTTTTTTTTCACAGGAAAGTTCGAAGAATTTATTGGTTGTGGTACTACAACTATTCGTTTGGTATCTAGTGGGGCTTTCGATAATTCAGTGACAGTACATTTGAGACAGCTTGATGGGGAGGAAGACATGAACAGTTTCATGAGTGTGTTATGTCCCATCAGTGAAATAAAAAAATAGGTACATCAACTTTCCAATTTCAAAAATTCAAACAATCGGCTTCATTTCAGATTGATTCTCATATGTATATTTGTATGATTGTTCAGGTGACTTTAATATCTTTTGAAATCTTGAAAAAATATACGAAATAAATAATATTGCCACCTGTGGAGTGTTGGTCCCACTTTGGATAACATTGTTCTATGAATTCTGAAATCGCTTCAATTATCCTCCTTATTCAGTTTTAAATGTTTTTCTCAATAAAATATATTTTGCTTGAATATTCAATATAGCCTATAATAATTATTATTTTTTGCAGATTATAAAAATCATCATGAATCTAACCGAAGAATATCCTATACGTTATGAAGTACCTACATACAAATATGATGTATAATTATGTTTCGAATATTATATATTTGTTAACATGTAGAAAATATTTATGTTATTGTAAAACAATAGGACTGTAATCATATGTGAAAAACATTTATTTAAGAAAATTATAAAATAAAAATGGAAATGATTCGAAATAATATAGGCACCTACGAAATGGCACAACCGATTCTCATGAAATTTTGTGTGCATATCGTTTGGGTCTTAGAATCGGCCAACATCTATTTTTCATGCCCTTAAATATTAAGGGTGGTCCACCCCTTAATTTATATTTTTTGTTTTTCAGACAAAACTTTCTGTTCTATTTTTTTATGATGCTGCATTCAAAAACACATACAATTTTCACCCCTCTACGATCAACCCCTATTTTTTATTTGTTAAACTCCTCCGAAATGACACGACCGATTCTCATGAAATTTTGTGTGCATGTCGGTTAGGTCTAAGAATTGGACAAAATCTAATTTTTATTCCTCTTAATGTTTCATCACCCTTAAATTAAATTTTGTGTTTTTCAGACAAAATTTTCTGTTCTATTTTTTTTATGATACAGCATTCAGAATTACATACAACCCTGAATTTTCACCCCTCTACGATCAACCCCCATTTTCATGTGTTGATTATAAACTTCAATTTTTTCGGCAACATTTATATTTTTATTTTGTCATGACTTAGAATAAAAATTCCATCGCGATTTTCATTTCTTTTTTATTTTATTCACAGATCCACAATAGAGTTGCAAGATGGCAATCGAAAATAACAAAAGTCGGTCTGAGAATAGGTCGTAGTACATTTTTTATATCCCTAAGTGATTAGGGTGGTCCACTCCAAACATTTTCATAAACTTTTGAACAAAAAAATTTATTTTAATTTTTTCATGATGTTGCATTAAAAAAATACAACTCCAAATTTTCACCTTCTATCAACAACCCATATTTTTCAATAGCCATTTAAATAATTTTAGTTTGCCGGGTCAGATAGATTGATAGATATAGATATAATGATTATTAAATAGATAGAAAGATAGATAACTATCTAAATAGATAGAAACATAGTTAGATAGATAGAGATACATCGGCAGATATATGAATAGATAGAAAGATACATAATTTATATGGCAGAACAACGTTTGCCGGGTCAGATAGATTGATAGATATATAGATAGATAGATAAAATGATAGATACATAATTAGATAGATAGATAGATAGATAACTATCTAGATCTAGATGAATAGATAGAAGGATATATAGATAAAAATAATTTATATATGGCAGAACAACGTTTGCTGGGTCAGTTAGTATATATATATATATATATATATATATATATATATATATATATATATATATATATATATATTCATTCGAATTGTTGTTGCCTGTGAACTATTTCTAATCTTTTGATAAT
>JARQZK010004359.1:442500-497500 GCA_030704885.1 Cynegetis impunctata | reverse complement strand
ATTAAATGTTTTAATAAGTATAGAATGTGGAATCAAAAACGAATAAATAACAGTCGCTGTTTGTAATATATATATATATATATATATTTGTTTGATTAGTTTCAAATAAATGTCCTAGTTCACTTCATTTTATTGCCACGAACGTGTGTCGTTAACACGAAGAATTCTGTTTTATATATATATATATATATATATATATATATATATATATATATATATATATATATATATATATATATATATATATATATATATATATATATATATATATATTGGATGCTTGTCGATTTAATTCTATTGAATGAATTCATACTACATGTGCTGCCACCTATCCAGTATCTACCGTTCTATATCAGAATCGAAAGAAGAATGCTTTGTTACAACATACAAAAGGTACAGCATTTCCTTTCACATACAGGAAAGATTTCCTTGGAAATGGTAAAAAGTAAAATTCATGTAACGGAGACTGTAGACGCTTTCACCAGATGGAACTTAAATCGATGATTTCAGAATTTGTCGTCAGAAAAAATATTGAAGGTGACATGAGTGCAGAGGTAATTTTCATTGGTATTATGGCATATTACTATTTTGTATTTTCTGTGAAATATTCATACTAATTGTTTCTGTACTTTCCTGTTTCTATTCTATGAAAACCACATCCACTTCAGTGTACATAGTTTGAAATCAAAACATAGAAGTTTCCTTAACTTGATGGAAAAACTTGAAACCAAGGTGCTGCATGTGAAAGTTATAGTTTCCCATTATTAATTAATCATTTCTCCAGTTGAAAACATCATATTCTTTAGAAAATAACGTTTATTTTGTTCACTGAAAATAATATATACAGAGCAATCTTAACAATTAAGCGACACATTCATTGAATATGTTTATTACTGGCACCGATAGTTTCTAATGCTATATTATCTAAAATTTTCACTCTCATCCAATCAAATTGTGGAATGTGAAAATATGGTTGGTTTGGCTAACCTCAGCTCTATCTGAAATAAGAAATATATTTTAATCACAAAGATGAAAATGTATAGTAACAGTGCTTAATTGAAATGAAGAATAATGACGATATTAAAAAACATCACACGGTTTCGAATTGTTTATAATTAAAAACAAACCTATGGAACATGCCAAATTTTATTTTTTTCCAAAATCTAGATGAAATTTCTTTCAAAGTGATGTATCACTTTGACATTGTGTGTAACACAAAAAGATATAATTTTTTAAAATCAAGTAAGACATGCCTTCAAAACGTCTTTCAGAACTAAGTTTTATCAGAATGAGCTTTGACAAAAAAAGTCTTTGGGTATATCAACCTACAAGTATTGGCATGGTAACAAAGAATTACTTACTGTTTTCATTTTCGGACAAAAATTCATTAAAATGTTTCAACATTTCGAAGAGTATGATATGCTCAAGTGTCTTATAGAGGCGAATAAAAATACAGCTTTATAATTGCGAATATCCAGAGAGAAATTAACCGCCAGGTTAAATATTTAGTCGACCGAAGCAAAACCTAATAGCCTATGGTTCATTTAAGAAACCAATACCAACAACCTATAGAAATCTAATGAGAGACAAAGAATTAGATTCATTGAAAGTTTTATGCTTTCTCAAAATCCTTCTTAATGTTGTTTTAGTAGAGCAAGATCCCAGAACCGCCAGACGTTACTTACTTTCTCAGCAATAATATTTGTGGGATAAAGTTGTGCTCGCATGTACTTTCAGTGTATGGATACCTGCTACCTTATGCCGATGGCTAATTTCCAGGTATTACTTAGGTGCTAAAGATAGAAAAAAACTCAACTCACTTTTCTTATTTTCTTAGTCTTGATTTTTATATATGATACTCAGGGAACTATTTCAATGCCTTATGCAAGAAGCCAGACCGATCGTATGGGCCAAACATCCCGCCAGACATAAATGAAGTGCCCCTATTAGTATGACACTATGACAGTATAAGCGAAATGTCCTGATTTGCTCATTTAAGTGCGATAGTGATTATCTATGCGCGTCGATCTCACTTCTATACTTACTGTCATAACATTTCTCTCATACTGTCATATTGATAGGGACACTTTATTTGTGTCTGGCGGGATGTTTGGCCCATACTATCGGTCTGGCTGCTTGCATAATTTATTGAAATAGTTTCCTGAGTATCATTTATAAAAATCAAGACTGAGAAAATAAGTTGAGTTTTTTTCCATCTTTAGCACCTGATACCTGGAAATTGGCCGTCGGTACAAGATAGCGAGTATCCATACACTGAAAGTACATAAGAATACTACTTCATCCCATACATATTATTGCTGAGAAAATAGGTAACGTCAGGCAGCTCTGGGATCTTGGACTATAGCTTCTTTGGTATTAAATTCCATGGATATGTTTGAAAAAGATTTATTTCCCCAAAACTGTCAATTCCTCTAATTCTTTGTCTATAATTAGATTGCTATAGGTTGTTGGTCTTAGTTTTTTCTTGGAATTGGCAGTTTCTGGCGAAATGAAGTTTTAAAGGCCGTAAAAAACGTGAAATATTAAAAAACTAATGATCAAAACCTTGAGTGTGATACGTCATTTTGAAGGAATTATAATGTAGATTTTGAAATTTATATATAATATGGCATGTTCTACAAGAATAATATCAGGTTTGTATTATATCTAAAAAACTGAAGGTAATTTGACATGTTGGTCTTTGAAAAAACTGAAAAAAGACATCTTCAAAAAATCGAAAATTTTGATAATAAAAAAGATATGGCGACGTTTCAAGAATGCAAAATTTTGAAAACGAAACGACCTGATGTATCAAAAAGCGGTTTTCATGCGCACGTGTACACGTGTGAATATGGATGTGTATTTGAATGTGCATGTGTGCATATGCAATACATATATATTATACTAGGCCAAGTTACAGAGATTTAGAGTGAGCATTTTGTGCAAAAAGTGTTAGAAGAAAACCAGCTCCGCCATTGTCTGTCAAATAGTTCCACATGATATAGTGATATGTTTTTCACTCGACTTTATTATTTATATCTTTGTTATTAACAATTTTATGCAAAAAATCGCGTTTTTTTAGTTTTTTGCTTATAAAATTGAAACTGTCAGAGTAATCGTCATGGTGTCAATAGACTTATTGTAGAAAATAAAAGGACGAAAAAAATGAGAGGTCGGACGACTCAATCAGACCCTCAGTCTAAGAAAAAATTGGAAAAAACCGGCCAGAATGCAGTTTTTTCAAAAGTTCATAACTCGGTTATTTTTTGAGTTGTAGCGTAGATCCTCCGGCCAGTATTAGCTATTGATATGAACTTCATTTGTGCGAAGATCAGGAACTGTCCGATGCATAGTTTTTGATCTGTGGCCATTTGATTATGTTACTATGCAATTTTCCAGCAGACCTGAATGCGACAGGTATGGTCCGATTTCAATTTACTAATAAGATTTTGAAAGTAGAATTCTCATAGTTCAAAACGTTCATCTTGGTTTTTCATAAAAACGCTGAGAAGTATGTTAAAAATGAAGCTGAACATGACAAAAAACGGCCGAGCGCGTGAGAGTAGTTGAAGAGTGGGGGTTTACAATTATTATCTGACAACGTTTAGAAATTACTGTCACGTTCAAAATGCCGACGCTTTCGAATGTCATACTTCTCCTTGCCTGCTGCTCTACCCCCACTCTTCAACTACTTTCACGCGCTCGGCCGTTTTTCGTCATGTTCAGCTTTATTTTTAACATATTTCTCAGCGTTTTTATGGAAAACCAAGATGAACGTTCTGAACTATGAGAATTCTACTTTCAAAATCCTTTTAGTAAATTGAAATCAGACCATACCTGTCGCATTCAGGTCTGCTGGAAAATTGCATAGTAACCTAATCAAATGGCCACATATCAAAAACTATGCATCGGACAGTTCCTGCTCTTCGCACAATTAAAGTTTATATTGATAAATAATACCAACCGGAGGATCTACGCTACAATTTAAAAAAATAACCGAGTTATCAACCTTTGAAAAAACTGCATTTTGGACGGCTTTTTCCAATTTTCCCTGGTCGAGTCGTCCGACCTCTCATTTTTTTTCGTCTTTTCATTTTCTACAATAAGTCTATTGACATCATCACGATTACTCTGATAGTTCCAATTTTATGAGCAAAAAACTAAAAAAAAACGATTTTTTGCATAAAATTGTTAATAACAAAGACATAAATAATAAAGTCGAGTGAAAAACATATCACTATATCATGTGGAACTATTTTACAAACAATGGCGCAGCTGGTTTTCTTCTAACACTTTTTACATGAAAAAATCTCTGTAGCTTGGCCTATACTAACTGTGTTAGTATGTACATCTATTCTGTGGCCCCAGGAAGCATCTGATGAGAATAGGTTTATCAGAAACGGACGAGTGTAGATTCTGTGGGGAGGAGGAGGAAACTCCATTCACCTGGCTACAGAATGCCTCGCCATTGCAAGCCAACGAAAGAAATGCTTTGGTCAAGAAACTTGTATGAGTGAGGAGATAACCTCCTTGAAGCCTTCCTAGATATTGGAGTTTATTAATACTCTGGAACTAGAAGGCGAGCTGCAAGTAGATGGCGTAGTACAGAAAACAGCTCTGATGGGGGGGGGGACAGGGCAACAACACCGAGAATATAAGGACAAGGGACTCTGACGTCAGAGCCTCGTGACGTAGGCATAGCGAGGTACATGCGAATTCATCTTTCACCGGTTAACCTTACTTTTTCAGTGTTTGTTTACTTTCGTACAGGAGCGACTTGGGTTTTTCTCCCTTGTTTTTTGTGATTTGTTATAACAGGATTAATAAGTGTGCTATTTTTGTGTAGTGGTAGTGGTAGTGGTGTGTCACTGAAACGAAATATTTAAAATGGCTGCTGTGTACCGGTATGCCGCGATAACTATAAAAATGGACCAAAAGTGCACCTTTTCCGTTTTCCAACGGATGAAGTGATCTCTTCTAAATTGGTGGCAGCTATTCACAGAGAAAATTTTTCTCCATCGAAGTTCTCTAGGGTCTGTGAATTACATTTTGCCAAGGAAAATATAATCACTTGTTCTACTGCAACGGATTCCAAAACCGGTGAGTTTAAAAATTCCTAGACTAAAACACGATGCTGTGCCAACCAAACTCCCAACTTGTCCTTCTTATTTATCAAAAACAATTAAATTTTGCCTGAGTCGTGATGAAAAACTCCGCGAATTAGAAAAAAAAAAGTTTTGCGAATGCAATTAGAAATAGTAAAATGGAATTTGAAGCTTGTGAAAAAAAAACTTCATATTATGATTTTGAACATTTTCTTAATGTTTCAAACTCATTTCAACTGCGTAAAGGCTGGATCAAAATAAATGATACTAGTAAAGTTACATTATTCAGATTGAAATATTCTCCTGTGCCTGTAATGACGTACTCTGTAATAAAAAGCTCCGATTTAAAAGTCGAAACATTTTTATATGAATGCGAAATACAAATACTGCGAAACGACCTTAAACCTGATTCGAAGACTCCCTTTACCTCCCATAATATAAGTGAAATCAAAGATTTGTTGCATAATATCGACAAAAACGCTGAAAACCTTGTTCCTGAGAAATGTTAGATGTTGAGGACAGTTTCCAAAATAATTCATCTTTAGCTGGAGCTTTAGCTTTTTTATCTGAGCAACTGAAATTACGTACATCGAACAACGCAAGATATCGGTATTCGAATAACACTTCATCCCAAAGACGTTATCTTACGAATAGTTTCATATGCATATATAATATTTAACAAAATTTTAGATGATTTCGAGGAAACTTTTTTAACAGTTCATAATAAACGGGCATTTGTAACTCAATATATTTGGAAATTTCTCTCAGAAAACGAGCATCTACATAATGATAGCTAATGTAATATTCATACAATTCATGAGATTGCAGAAATTGTAATTACCTGTACAGTAAATATATTCGTTAAAAATTACTGTGGAAAATCAAACGACCGATTAGCGTCATGCAAAATTCGCAAATTTTTTTTGACTTTGATTACATAAGTTTTGGTAGTAATGGTATTTGCTTTGAAATTTCGTTTTTCCATAATAAAATCGAATGGGGTAAAAAAAGGGCTCAGTTGAAGACTGGTACTCTCCTTAAACCGGAAGCCCTTCAAAAATTTCAAAAAACCCAATACTTTTGCGGTTCGCGTTATCCAACGCACAACGATGTGACTTCGGGTCTGCCTGCCTGTTGTGACGTCACTCGGCAGCCTCCAGTCCTTATATTCTCGGTGTTGTTGGGCAGGGGGGTTATAGACCATAAGATCGCAGTACAAGATAACCCCAAACTGAATAAATAAATGTATATCTATTTATGGTACAGCGTATGATCTTGTAGAATGACCAACTTGAAAGTTATCGTCAATAAATTCCATCAGCGTTATGATGGTACATCATTTGTTAACCGTAATATTAGCATTGCGTATTAAAGTCTGACGGAGTTTCATTTTTGGAGTAATCTACTGTAGAAAACACTGCTTTTCACAATTTTTCAAATGTACAACTGAAAAGATGAACTACGAGGCGAACCGAAGTGCTGTTAGCGCAGCAACGAATTTCCCTCCCTAAATGTCAAATCGAATTTTCCATTTGCAGCGCAATGCACTCGGCATCACCCGAAATCCATTTGTAACAAGAACATCTGCAAAAATTGCCTTACCGCACAAACCCTGGTGCTTACGGGAATTCCCCAAACCGTTCTCGAAACAACTGGGGTATCCTTTCCTGTAAGGGCTCTCACCATCCACGTTCCCACTGAAAATACAGAGAACGGATTAATTTGATAGAAAAGTTTCAATTTGCATTCATTTATTCGAGTGGCTTCTGAGAAGTCGAGCGTTCATTATATTGATGCTATTTTACATAATGAATTGAATCTAATAGAACACAAAAATGAGGTATAGAATAGTACAGTTAATTTCAGCAAGGAACGCTTTATTTTGTTATTTTCAATTCATGAATTATTGAAAAGGTCAATTTGAGAAACTGAAAACAATTTTTATTATAGTTTTATAAATCCACACTCTACACTCTAAAATCAAAACACAAATTGACGGTTAGGTTGCTGTTGTATGTGTTACAATAATTTTAATAACATAATATAAAAAATTCATGCAATTACTCAATCTCACACAAATACATACATTAAATTTCAGACAGCTGTTCGTTTATTCAATTAATATTATCAATAATAATAATAATAACATAAACCGTTATATTATGGCTTGTCAAGAAGGAGTGATAAATACAAGATGGTATAAAAAGAACATAATGAAAGTGGACACCCCAACAACTTGCAGAGCATGCCAGGAGGAGTCAGCAGGAAACTCTTATGCACATTCTGTCCGCTTGCGGAGTCCATGCTCCATCAAGGTATATAGAAAGACATAATGGGGCGCTCTGAATTGTCTACTTCCATCTGAGAGAAGTTTATGGTATAGATAAAGAACCAGTGCTACCATATTTTCCACTAGAAATTGAAGAAGTTGTGGAGAACGAAAGAGCTCGCATATACTGGAACTATGCTTTTCCAACAACTCGGCAGATCCACGCAATAAAGCCTGATATAGTCCTGCTGGACAAAGAGCTCAGAGAATTGTGAATTTTCGTGCCCTGCCGAAAATAATGTGGTGATGAAAGAAAAACAGAAAAGGGAAAAATACAGAGATTTTATGTTCGTGCTGAGGACACTATACCCAGGGCATAAAGTTAGGATGGTCGTACTTATCATAGGTTGTCTAGGCGGAATGAGAGCTAACTATGTGACAGCATTGAAGATTATTCCGGCTTGCAGATCTCTGGCCGAGATATTGACCCGCAGAATGCAAAAAGCAGTGTTGCTCGGGTCACTTCGAGTCATCAGGTCCCATGAACTATAGAAGCCGCTTGCAGCTCATCTCTTTTGTTAAGGGACGCTGTAAGGGCAGGATGAAGAACTACTCCAAGGAATTTGTGAGAGGTTTTTTAGTGATTAACCAGCAACATCCGGAGTCTCACACATCCCTGAGAATGCGTGCAGGATACTCTGAGGGTAGTCTATAGAAGATTTTTCCCCTCACACGGACGTAAAAAAAAACATAACCGCATTCAAGTGTTTCTCAGATTCTTCTTATTCGTTATTCATTGGCATTCAAATTAGTTCTTTCAATATCTTCCAATATTTCATTAACTTCAATCACTTAATAATTTTGTTTATTGTGCACAAATATAAGTAGTATCACTAGATATAAATACCTTCCCATAAAACTTTCATACCGTGGGCTGAATAAGAAGATCGTTTCTTGAGGAACTTCAAAAATATCAATTGTTAATTACAGTCCTTTATGGTCAACTTACCTTGGTCCATAATTGCATACATAGTATTTTGTGAACCCTCTATGTGGTGTGTGATAAAAGCTGTATCCACAACCGATCAAATAAGTATTCGCCCAAATCATCTGAAAAAAATTATCAAAATTTCTTTCTCAATAGATATAAAAACGAGGGCTTCCAAATTTTTTTCGTCTCGAGCAATTTTGAAAATACAATAAATGATGAAAGATTTTGGTTTGAAAAAAGATTGAGGTTCTTTATTACGAAAGCACCATTGACTTGAATTTTGTTCAATTCGACGAGATTTGACAGGAAGGAATATAAACATTCGTGAAGAACTTAAAAAGTCAATTTCACAAAATAAAAATACCACTGGCTTCTCCGAACATTGTATAAAATTTAATCATTTCCTGGATTTCAACAAAACCCAATTGTTGCATTCAGGTAACAAAGTAAAGCGCCTTGACCTTCTTGAAATTCTCGAAATAAGTAATAGTAAATTACCCCTTGTAAACGAACAAATTGATTTTCAGGTATCACCTTTGCTATTGTCTGTTTTATAAAATAAGATGTAATAATCTCCTGTAGTCAGTCTTGATAATGAGTTCATAACTCGAAACATGTCGACTATCCTCTACTTCTAAATACAGTATCTTAATATTTTTATATAGTGAAACTTAAGTGTGTTTTTTTTTAAGTTTAAACTTTATTCTTTATGATGTTTAACCAGCGGCGGATCCGGAAAAAATTTGGGGGGGGGGGACTCAGTTCACAACTCCTAGAGTCTGAGGGTATATTATACCGGTATACCAATCCATGGAGCAGTGAGTAGATTTTTCACTTGATGGAAGTTTTCAGGAACAAACATTGAAAGAAAGAAATCAAACTTATTAAATACCGAACATAATATTTTCGACATTTATATTATTTACAGGAACTTCAGAGATAATTTCCTCTTGTGCTTTTGTATGTAAACATCCAAGACTTCTTCAGCTTTCATAAGGTTGGAAATATCCTGGTGTACATGCAGTAAAGCCAAGCCATTCAGTCTTTCTTCAGTCATTGTGCTGCGTAGATATGTTTTTAAACGACGCAAAGCAAAAAATGTTCGCTCTGCTGTACAGGTAGTTACAGGAAGAGTGCACAACAACTGTAATACTCTAATGTTTGGGAGAGAATCGGTAAACTTGTAAGCTTGCGCCGGGTGTTCAAGCATCTTATTTTCGGGATTTGACTTCCTCATTTGTTTCCAAATTTGCTCACCTTTTAAGGCTGGAAGGCATAGAAAATATTCTTTGTATTCAATCGCCCCTTGAAGAATGTCACTAATGTAGGCATCATTCAGATCTGGTAATAACAGGAGTTGCAGCTTGCCTACGCATTCCATCTTTTTCTTGGGGAACCTTGATGTCAGTTCATTTATAATGAAATCAAGAAACGGGATATACAATGTCATGCGATAGTAGTCCTCAGCTGACTCTGTCTGTACATTAGATCGGTTTCCTTGTGAGCTAAAGGTTAAGTTACTCCAAGTACCTCAGGCAACATTACTACACTGATGATAGAATAGAGTGTAGGAAAGCAAATGCATCACTTCCTTTACTTTCCGATGCACTAGTAATAGTTTCTAGAACAGTGAGAAGTGCAGGAAGGTGTTCCATGGACGTCAACACGGCTTCGTGTCTGTCTATCCATATTGTTTCACACAGTCTTTTCAAACCATGTATTCCTGGCTTGAGGTCATAATTTTCCCGCATCCCTTCTTCCAAAGCTTTAAATATTGCATTAGAGTCCCGGAAAAAATTTGCTGAAGAAGATATGACTCCCATGGCATTTCTGATGCTAGCATGCTCTTCTTATAGCCATGTTCAGCCTGTGGTTGGCACAGTTGCTGTAGATTGCAAGAGGTTGAATCTGAGAAATGCGAGCTTGCACACCCTCGAATATTCCACTCATATTAGAGTATCCATCAAAAGCTTGTATAACGCATAGTACACACAACTATGATAATGAAATGATCAAGGTTGATGTTGGGGCAGAGTCAGTGGAATTATGAAGTTATATCGGTCAGACATTTCTTCCTCTATCATAAAATATATTTCATGAAGTTATACCTGGTTTATTTTCTATTCGTCTGGGGGGGGGCGTGCCCCTGTGCCCCCCCTGGATCCACCACTGTGTTTAACCAAGTGATGTTCGAGAATTCAATCTCAGTTATATATATATATATATATATATATATATATATATATATATATATATATATATATATATTAACAGAAAATAATAATTTCACATTTCAACTAGCATAAATTGTCAGAAAGAGAAAATAAAACCCAAATCTTTCAGAAAGAACAAATCTTATAATTCCAGGAGTGGCAATGCTTGTTCATTCAAATATAAATTCAATTAGGTTATTGTATGCCCATAAAGAAGATGAATAATTAAAAGTTCTTCCATCTCATCAGACTTTGATTGACATTACATTCCATTCTTTACAATTTGGCTCTGAATTAATAAGAGTTTATCACGACTGGAGTAAAAGTTTAAAGATTTATTCGATGAATAAATTAGCGTTTCTGAAACTTGGAGGATTTTTCATCTGTATCGCATTGTTTTGTAATTCCCAGTCCACCAATTTTACTGAAAAGACTGCAACGATAATTCAACATTTAGTTAAGTAGGTAACTCAAAAAGCTCAATTTATAGCTACATAAACAAATTTTTGGAACAAATATAGATAAAAAGGACTTGATTTTTATTATAGTCCGATACTCAAAAATTCTTAAATCGCCTGAATCGTATGAAGAATAACCTTTAGAATATTATTATATTTATATAGCTTAAGATGAACACTAGTGGACGCTTTTCTAAGTTAAAGTGGACGCTTTCCCAAGTTAAAGTGGACACTTTCCCAAATTAAAGTGGGCACATTCCTTTCGTACTTTTTCGATTACTCCGTAGCTGAATCCAAATGTTTACTTTATATCCACTTTCATTTGTATCTATCGAAGACTGCAAAATTTTCAATATGATGAAAAATAATTAATTTAATATTATTTTCTTCCTGGGTTTAAAAATAATTTACAGAAACCTATAGGATTATAACTGCTATTTAACACTGCAAAAAGTACTGCAAGAGGTGTCGAGCTAAGTGAATGCTCTTTTTACGTAGACTACCAGTCATATTGACCGCTATGCTCTGGCGGACATTATGACTGACATAGTCCCCAAAACATGGAAAAACTACCTGAGCGTAATGTCCGGCACCTGGATGTGGCTGTTTACCGAATCTGAACTTCCTTACTTCATCGAACCATTTATGTATGGCACCAGGAAAGTCAGATTCTAACTCGTAAAACTCGACAGGAGCCTTAGTAGTCCAGGTAGTTGCTGTGTTTTGACCTACCAGAAATCTATCTGAAATATGAAACAAACTTTATTAAGTGGAGTCCAGAAAAAAATAGAGATTCAAGTTTCACAATTTTTCATTACAATTTAGATGTACACTTTACACAATGAAATGGAAATTTTCCACTTTTATAGAATCTTGATAGCTATTTGAGATGAGTAAAATGTATTTTGGGAATAATATTATCTATTTATACATACAATCAAAACACTGTTAACAAAAACCAATAGAGTTAATTCATTCTTCAACAGAAAAATTATACGTCTTCAGATATATATCGTGATATGTATAAAGAAATCTGAAATACGTTATACACAAAGTCATTTATTTCTCTTTAATTTGGTGAGAATTGTCACAAGTAGAATAGATATTTTGAGGTAATCGAACAAAAGCAAGTATGTTAAAAACAAACATATTTCCGAAATATTGATAGTTGACAAACGCGGTTTCAGGTGGCGCTGTAGTGAATTTCTTGAGAGGCGGAGAAAACAGTACAGTTTTTAAACAATAGAGGCAGTGATGTCTTGTTGTTAATTTGACACTACATTTTTTGTTCAGTAATTAATTGTGGGTAAATTATATATATGATACATAAATATTGGCAGATTCAATTGCATCAAAGTTTATGAATAACTTCATCAATTTCAATAATCAGATAGTATATTCCGTGGAATAATAATATCAAAAGGATCAATCCTTGTAAGTTTTTCATACCCATAAAAAATAATTATTCGTAAATGAACGGGATAATAAAGAAACTCAATACCTCATAAAGTTGTCAATAGAAGGATCATTTGAATACACAAATAGATATATCTATCGACTAATAGTTACTTTTCAAAATAATTGGTTAATGAGGATCATCAGCGCCACTTGGCTGGAAAATGTAATCATGTTGTATTTTGCTTCCGTTTCTACAGTTAACAAAGTAATATAGATCAAAATAGATTCGGTTTCTATACTTATAATTTTGTTTCTAATTTTCTAATAATTCTTCAGTTATTCAATATATATATATATATATATATATATATATATATATATATATATATATATATATATATATATATATATATATATATATATATATATATATATATATATATATATATATATATATATATATATATATATATTTATATATATATATATATATATGAAAAACTTGGTTCACGGAATGAACCGCGTAAAAGATTTGAAAAATCTCGACGTTTCGGCTCCTTTTGCGAAGCCATCTTCAGGAGAATTAGAAGGGAAATAATTCAGACTCGTGGCCTCAATCTGCCTACTCCACAAATCGAATTTAGGAGGAATCGGAAACAATACGATTGCGTGGTCTCAACCTGCCTACTCCACTAACCGTATTGCTTCCTGTCAACTCTGAAGTCTCAATCTGCCTACTCTTCAGAGATCTATTTTTTAAATTAGGATGTAATACTCTCCTGTAATCAGTCTTGATAATGAGTTCATAACTCGAAAAATGTCGATTTTTCGTTACTGCTAAATACAGTATCTAAATATTTTTTATAATGTGAAACATAAGCCAATTGTTTTTATTTCAAAGTTTATACTTCATATATATATATATATATATATATATATATATATATATATATATATATATATATATATATATTTGTATATTTATATATTTACATATTTATGGAGGATGTACTTTTATGCCCAGAGCGAATTAAATATTTAGTAGGTAATGTGTCTTTTAGATGGTAGGATGATACGAGTGATTTACTTTCTGTATGATAGTATGTCTTCACGTTGAGGAACAAAAAGGTATTAAAAAAATGAAGCTTGTATCAGAGCCACGTAGAAAATGAAGAAATTAACAATTGATTGAAATGATCTGTCAATTTTTTTGTCGCCATCTGGTGTCTGGTGATGAAACTTTCCGATTTGGTTATCATAGCGATCCTAATAAATAATAAGTCATTCATTTTCATATAATGCTTTCATTCAAAATTTTTTCGGCAATTTTGAAGATCACGTTACAGTTTTCAGAAACAACCTCGGAATGAATCCTCTCTTCGCTGATAATTATTTCGGAATATATTCTTGAATCCTACGCTGATCCAGCAGTTCCCTGGAATATAGGAAGAGGGATGAAAATGAATGTGTTTATTTAACAGAAAATTTGCCAACAGCTTTAATACGCGGCCATAATGGAGACCATTAATTTTCAACCCTAACCGCTTTGCACGCCTCACGCTGCATTTCCACAGATATCCAGGCCACTGTTATATTGTTTTAGTGTACTGAATGAATTATTAAACCTGGTACGTTTTTATGCTTCGATGAAAATAATACTGTCTTGGTATTTCGGGCAGCGTTTTCCTTTGGGAAGGTTTGTTTTGAATTAGATGGATTTCAATATCAACCTGGCGCAAGATATTGCCTTTTTCGCTCAGAAAATAATGAGGCTAATTAGTTAAATACGGTGCAATAGACCGTATATACGAGAAGTTCGTAACAAACTGATTAATGAGCTGAAGAAATTTGATATAAGTAAAATAAAACAAAGTGATAGATCCATTGTGAAAGCTGAATACGAAAAGAGTATTCCTACTCAACAAACTTCTAGAATTCATAGATATATAAAGTATAATAGGTGCGGGGCCCTTGTGCTTTGTGCAACATAGGATAATTGAAAATTGGCATTTCTGATAATTGAACAGAAAAGACAAAGTAAGAAGTAAACCCATACAAATCAGTTGAGTTTTTTCTGCAGACATATGTGTGTCGCTCGTGTTGAAAATTATTTTTAAGAGTACTTCGATAGTATGGTACAAATCAATGAAACTTTTTTCTTCAGGCGTAACTGTCACTCGTGAGGTGAAAACTATTCTTAAAAGTACTTCGATAGGGGGTACAAATCAATTAAACTTCTGTCTGCAGACGCAAATGTCATACGTTCATTGAGATATTCTCAGGACAACTTCGTTTGTAGGGAACAAATCAGTCAAATTTGTTCTATTCCATAATTAAGCACCAGAATAATTTCATCTTCTCCATATGCACGAATACAAATAATAAATCAGATGTTTCTTCTACTATGAGAGATTTTTTTGCAAGTCGCTGGACTGCTTCAAAAATTCATAATCACTAATTTTCTTCATTATTTTTATGTTATACATGAAACCAAATATTCTCGAATGATCTTCTAAATGCATGAAATGTAAGTTGGCAGCTTGCACGAAATTGTCGATAATGATATAAAAAAATAGTTTTCTGACGACTAGGAAGCCATTAAAATGTAATGAACATGAACAATATATATATATATATATATATATATATATATATATATATAGATATATATATATATATAAATATATATATAAATTAAAATATAAATAGATATATATTAATAAATATAATAATATAAAAATATATATATATATATATATATATATATATATATATATGTATATATATATATATATATATATATATATATATATAAAATGTTCAGAAAGATTTCCGCGGTCGGAAGTATTTGAAAAAACTTGGTTCACGGAATGAACCGCGTAAAAGATTTGAAAAATCCCGACGTTTCGGCTCCTTTTGCGAAGCCATCTTCAGGAGAATTCTGAATTATTTCCCTTCTAATTCTCCTGAAGATGGCTTCGCAAAAGGAGCCGAAACGTCGAGATTTTTCAAATCTTTTACGCGGTTCATTCCGTGAACCAAGTTTTTCAAATATATATATATATATATATATATATATATATATATATATATATATATATATATATATATATATATATATATATATATATATATATATATATATATATATATATATATATATATATATATATATATATATATATATATATATATATATATATATATATATAGGTATATATATAGGTATATATATATATATATATATATATATATATATATATATATATATATATATATATATATATATATAGGTATATATATATATATATATATATATATATATATATATATATATATATATATATATATATATATAAATATATTCCATATGACAAATCAAAGTACGAAAATTGTTACCTGTATGCCTGTAACTGTCATGCCTCTGCGATGAGCAACTTAATGCCCATTTTTGAGCCTTCGATGCCAGTTCGTTGTCCCATTTCTGAAAAACACGAATAGTAAATCAGTTATTACAAAATATTTTTCGCTAAAGACATAAAAAGGTATATGATAATATATATGATATAATATATGATAAATACTCCTCACCAAATTTGACTGCGTTTTGAGGTGATAATTTGTAAATTTCGTGAGGAAATGAAAATATTTCAAATTTTATATGAATATATCGTCGATTTTTAAACATAACTAATTCCCAATATTTTCTGTTAGTCCGATAATTGAAAAAATATCTTGATAATATAATGATTCAAATTAAGTATGAGTATACAAAAAAAATGAAACTATAAATTTGAGATATGTTCACTCTAACCACAAATACATAATTACATTCAGACAATGAAAATTTGGAAGAATAAATCAAACATTGTAGATAAGTTATATACAGGATATCCCATACGCTACTGTTGCAGAGTAGGAAGTATCTGTTGTTTAGACGTGATTCTGCATTTTCGGCCTGAGCAGTGAATTGTTGGTTCCCAATATCTTTGGCAAAGAGCGCTCTGGGTTGTTATCCATATAGTAGTTCGGCCACGATTTATATTGGGAAACAATTATAAATATGCTTATTTTCTTCGAGTCAAATAAGCTGAATTGAAGAGATCTAATAAAATCGAGACAGCTGTACGTAGATCTTGAGTCGAAGTGAGTTGACATTATCTTTAATTCGCTTTTGCATTGTGAATGCAGATTTAACGCCGAGGAATACTTTGATAACTTTTAAATTATATCAATATGAAGTTTTGAAAAAAATCCAAATCAGGTCATCTCTTTTCAATTTGATCACCATTGCAGTACTTCCCAAGTAACATTAATGCTCTTATACCAATCTTCGAGATCGCTTTAAAACTATACAATAAAATTTCGAATAAAATCAAGTGATCTTCAAGACATCCCTGAGACCATCATAAAGCAGCTTCTAGCCAAAAAGGGCCCATCCTAAAAAGGCCTTCAAGACTAAATTTCAAAACTGTATTAAAACCATTAAGTTTTAATTCTTTATTCTTAAAGGGTTCTTCAAGGCAACTTCAAATATATAAATTAAAACTTATTATCTGACATTTTGCTCTCAAAATGTATTCAACGCGGACTAAATTAACTTAAAAATAATTAATAAACCCTAAAAGAGTTTTATTTTATTTACTAACACTCGACAACTTTTAAGTATGTATAATGGCCGGCAGAGTGGTAATATTTTAAACCGCATACGTATACTAAGCATATCATAAAATAATATTCGAAAGAAAACTATTATGGTGAAAAATTCACCAATGACTGAAACTTTTCTGATAAAAAGTAATAAAATACTTCAACATAACTCGAGCGCCACTCATTTAATGTATTTTACCCATATTTAAAAAATATTGAAAAAATATCATCAAATTTTATTTTGCATCTAAGGATCTAAATGCATTTTTTTAATTGAATGGCATATTTCGACATACCGTTTTTCAGTTTTTTAAGAAGATACAAGACGCAATTATTTGAATAATAATATACTTTTCGTTTACTATTGAAAAAGTCCATAATGGCGGAGTCTTTATTGCAGTGAAACATGGCGTGATCTAGATTAAAACTAATTGTTCTTTTATTAAAAGTTTGAAATCTCACAAAATTTAAAACAGCGTCTTATTAACCACTATAAATCCAATGACTCCCACAGGAGTCTGTTTACGTTTCCTTTCAAAACCAATAAGTTCAAATTGTGACCTTATTGATTTAAAGTGGTCTTGCGCTCAAATGGAATCCTAACCTCACAAAAAAAAATTTCGCGGATCTTGCTCAAGAATAGTCTTTGGGAGTCGTTCATTAATGAGTTGTATTATTGTTTAACAGTGCCTTGACTCATGTTCGAAAGGATTGCCAGTTCTCTAAGCTCTTCGCAGAATTTTTATGAGTTCATTGTCGTTTTTAAATTCATCATTCTGAATTTGATCGTCGTTTTCGTAGATTTCTTTCTGTGATTCCCAGGCATTGCTTTCATAATCAAACGGATCGAAAGATGAAGTGAAAGGACACTCTTTATAAGTAACGCTGGTTTCAATATTGCACTATGGTTTTCTTGCACTCGTTGAAAAGAGCTTCTCTCAGTTATATCCCCTCTACATTCATCTGAATGTGGAGGGGATATTTGATTAGTTTTAATGAGGTCGTCCAAAGACCAAAAGGTATTTCTTTTAATCAAATTGACTAAATTAAAACCTTTTAAATGAATAATACTCTTAATGTACTCATTAAAAGGTGAAAATTATGTTTTTGGATTTAATGTGATATTATATTGAATGTATTGTCTTAGGATAAAATAGTGTTTCTAATAGGTTTTAAAGAATACAACAAGAGTACTCCATAAAACTGCATTAAAACTTTTTTTCCCAGAACGGATTGTTTTACAACCAACTCGCTATTTAATTCTTAATAATAGCAAATTAGTTTTAAAATAGCCAATGTTAAGAGAAATATAAAACCAGTATAAGATTAATAGGACATTAAGAGCAAATAGCCTTTTTATTTTGATTTAAAGAGTGCATTAAATTCTTTGTTCAAGAAGAAGTGGTCTTTAAGAACTTTTAGTTTATCTTAAGGTTACTTTAAATCCTATGTCGATTTATTGAACATATTATAGCATTTTTAAAACCCAAATAAATAGAAACTGTCTTCAAATTGTTTTTTGGGTTGGTAGTAGTTTGGTTTAAATTCCTTTAATGTTCCCCATTAGCACTTAGATAATATTCTGCATTTGTAGAATTATACGACGAGATAATACTTCGAAATGCGCTTCATGTATTTTTAACAAATAATTGTGAATAATAATTAGCAATATTATCAATTTTCAGTATCGACCTCATCGATTAATAAAAAGCCAATAAATTCAACATTCAAACCGATATGATAATCCATACAACATTGTAATCCTCATTAACCGAAATTAAACTCTATACACAGACAATGAATATTCATGTACTTGCAAATCATTGAATAAAAGCTTGTTATTTGTGAATTATGCCACATATTCAGCAACATAATAATCATAAATAAATCCCACACATACGCACATTTAAATGGTAATGTCTTTATCAGTACAAGGAGAGCGTTTGACACATTGTGATGTATTAACGTGTCGTGAAATACTCACCATTTCAATCATGTTAGCTGCAGGGGGTTGACCCTCTATTTGACCGAGGGCAACGGCTTGTCGCATCCTGTTATGTACGTCTAAGATAGTTTGCTTTTCATATTCCGATACGCCGTTTCCACCTGAAAGCGCCGTGATAATATGGTCATCTCGTATTACAAAATTTCAAAAGTCACAACTAAAAAACTACATCGAAGCGAGCTGCATTAGATAAGCAGATTTTCATAATTTATCCAGTTTAAAAAATCTATTCATTCAGATATTATTTTTGATCCATATCCAAAAAAAATGGCGCCCTCTATCGTGTAAACAATATTGATTTTCTTCTCCGGGGAGTCAACCCCCGAATTAATTCATATCGAAATAAATGTCATCCAAGATATCATACAAAACTACCTACGTACAAAGTTTCAACCCAATGGTCCCAAAATTGTGTCTGCTATCGTGTGAACAAGATTTATTGCCTACCCTGGGGGGTCAACCCTCCCAAGCAATTTGTACCAAAACCAATCCCACCCAATATATCATACGTAACTATCTACTCACAAACTTCCAACCTATTGCTCCAAAATTACGCCCTTCACCATGTAAACAAGATTTATTTCTTCCTCAGGGGGCATCCCCTCAACCAATTCAAACGAAAACTGATCCCATCCAAGATATCTCGAAAATAGCTACTTACAAACTTTCAACCCTATTACTCCAAAATTGCGACCTTTATCGTGTAAACAAGATTTATTTCTTCCTCCGGGTGGTCAACCCCCAACCAGTTAGAACCAAAACTGATCCCATCCAAGATATCATACAAAACTACCTATTTACAAAATTTCAACTCTATTGCTTCAAAATTGCGACCTTTATCGTGTAAACAACGCTAAAATACATAAGCACATACAAATGAATATATTTATATATATATATATATATATATATATATATATATATATATATACAGGGTGTTCCTAAATTGAACGTTCAAACGAAAAGGGGAGATTCCTTAAGTAAGTGTGAGAAAAAAAGTCCTGTAAACATGGGGTCGCAAACGTTTCGTTTTCGAGATACTGAGTGTTGAAGTTTTTTTCTCATAGTATCTACACTTTATAAGATATTCAACTGTAATTTGGCATAGATATTACATTTGAGAGTTCTCACCACGTGACATGGCAGTTTTGATAGCAGATTTACAGGGTGATATTTTTTCTGGAACACTGTCACCTGTTTTCCTCAAGAACTTTTTTTTGGTTGCAACTGTTAATTTGAAAAAATGTTAAAAGAAGCTTTGTTGTTATACTAAACTTTTCGGTCTCTTGTAGTTTTGTCGTATCTGCTACCGATTTCGAGAATAAAAATTTTGAACGATTCTCTCGAAATCCTCGGAAAAATCCAAATTATCATAAAATTAAGTTAGTAAGCTGTGGTGATTGTATTCAGTGTCAGTTTTGACACATCAAATTATTGAACGTTTGTGTTTTGAAAAGTAAAGGTGGTTGCATTTGTGGCTATTTATTTTTTTGAATGTAGACTACTATTTTCATTACGATTTTTATGACTGTCACAACAATATTTGATCAGAAAATATAAACCTCTACACATTTTAATATCAAAACATGCCGAATTTCACAAATTCCGAAATGACTGACATGCATTTCATATATGGTCTTGCAAATGGAAATTCAAGAGAAGCTAAGCGTCTTTACATGGTACGCTATCCCAATAGAGGGATACCAGATCATCGAATGCTCTCTGATATTCATAGGCGTCTTTCAGAAGCTGGATCTTTTTCCACGAAAAAAATTAATACCGGTAGACCACGCAGTGTGAGAACACCACAACTCGAATAAGCAGTTATGAACGAAATAGAACAATATCCAAGAACCAGTAAAAGAAAAATTAGTGTACTTTTGAATGCCAGTCATCAAGCTGTTTGGCGGATCTTGCGGGATTCTCTGCTATATCCTTATCACATTCAGAGGGTGCAAGCTCTTGTGCCTCGAGATTTTCATCCGAGGATTAATTTTTGTCAGTGGTACCTCAATAGACTATTGAACAATCCTCATTTCGATTTCCAAATTCTATTTACTGATGAAGCCTGTTTCTCAAGGACTTCAATTATAAATTTTCATAATGAACACATATGGGCTGAGGAGAATCGGCATGGATATGTTGAAAAAATATCACCCTGTAGATCTGCTATCGAAATTGCCATGTCACGTGGTGAGAACTCTCAAATGTAATATCTATGCCAAATTTCAGTTAAATATCTTGTAAAGTGTAGATACTATGAGAAAAAAACTTGAAAAAAATTCAAACTTCAACACTCTGTATCTCGAAAACGAAACGTTTGCGACCCCATATTAATGAGACTTTTCGTTTGTACGTTCAATTTTGGAACACCTCAATTTCATACATCTATATATATATATATATATATATATATATATATATATATATATATATATATATATATATATATATATATAGATGTATGAAATTGAGTTTTTGGTGCCAAGCATGGTGAAAACTCATGAAACGAAAAACTATATTGGTCCTAGGTCCAACTTTGCTAATCGCAAACATTTTAATAAGCAGGTTTTCAAAGTGAAAACCTGCTAAAAGATAGAAACTAGGTACTGGACAGTTCCTGTGAAGTAACATGTACTAACTGACAGTTACACAAGACTCATTTGTGAAAAACTATGAAGACCATATTCAAAATCATACATAATTCAGTTCACATATTAAATTTGTCCGTCTCTGAAAGTAAACATGCCGCCCGAGTTGAAAGGACCGTCTTCAAAAACACATATCCATAAGTATATGCTAAAACAGGTGACCTTGAGAGTGTTCAGTTTCAGAGCTAACTTCCATTCGCCTAGTATAACGTTCAATAATGAACTATATTCCAAAAAGATCTAGAATCTATTCTATTTTAAGATTATTGTAATTAAAATTTAAATTCATTCATAAAATTCTTACTTTCAATGAATGAAACCCATTATCAACCCATTATCAACTCCTACGTATAAATACAATTTGATAGTTTATCAATAAAACCAATACATTAAAATACTTACGCAGTACAGTTCTATCATAGCAGGTCGAAGTGAAGGGCAAACACAGCCATATTCCAATTATAACAAGGCATAATGGTCTACGAACGGAAGGTTCCAGCTCACATAACGTGGCCCTACGAAGGAAATAAATACATTTTTAATGATATTTTATCGACATTTCCATTTATCATTAAGGAGGCCGAATCATCTGCCAATGTTAATAATTTAACGCTCTGAATTAGTGATGGCGAATTAACTGCGATGAGATAGGGTTGGAGGAACTAGCGATTGTAGCACATGGTAGGTTGGAAAATCGTTTTGAAATTTGTGGGTTGAGGTTTCGAAATCATGGGGCTAGGAACAATCCTGCTTGACCGATTTGCTTTCGTATATAATTATGTGTTGGCGTTGTTAAATAATCCAATTGGACCAATGTTTGCATTGGTGGAAAATCTTGTATGGGTATTTTGGCGTTAGGAGAAGGACTGCTTCATGAATAATTCAGTATGTGCGTATTAACGTTAAACCTAGGATTTTAATGTTAAATACTCCTATGTGAATGTTTTCATGCTAGAAAGACTGAACTGACGAATGATTCTATTTAATGGTGTTGGATCAACACTTGCGTTGGGCTACGTATTGCGTTCCTGTAAAATTAGACACGTCTGTTCGATCAATATTTGCATTCTATATGGATATTTTAGTGTAAGAAGAACTACTGTTTTGAAGAATAATTCTGTATAGAGTGAAGCCTAGGATTGGATTGGTAAATAAACCTCAATGATCGAATTTCCATTGGACCACAAGTTAATTTTATATATTATCATACATCAACATAGATAATGATCGTATTAATATTTGTATTGGTAAATAAACCTATACCTATAGTTATTTTCGAGTGAGGAGAAGGATTGGTTGAATTAATAATTCGGTACAAGCCTGTAGAAGGAATAATTAAGCCAAGGTGTGCATTGGTGAATAAACTTATGTGAGTGTATTCAAGTTGAGAAACTGTTCAGTGATTCTGGTGGTGTTGAACCAATGGATGCAATTATTAATAATCCTATATAGTCCAAGATCCCAGAGCCGCCAGACGTCACTTATTTTCTCAGTAATAATATTTGTGGGGTGAAATAGTACTCGTATTTACTTTCAGTGTATGGATACTCGCTATCTTGTGCCAACGGCCAATTTTCGTGTATCAGGTGCTAAATATGGAATAAACTCAACCTACTTCTCTCATTTTTTCACACTTGATTTTGATATATGATACTCAGGGAACCATTTCAATACCTTATGGAAGCTGCCAGACCGATCGTATGGGCCAAACATCCCGCCAGACACACATTTGAGTATGACAGTATGAGCGAAATGTTATGATTCGCTCATTTAAGCGCCATAGTGATTATCTATGCTCGTCGATCTCCTTTTTGTACTTACTGCCTATTTAAGCATGCTCTATGCTTGAGTTTTGATTATGCGCATAGATAATCACTATCGCGCTTGAATGGGCGAATCATGACATATCGCTCATACTGTCATACTCACACTTAATGTGCGTCTGGCGGGATGTTTGGCCCATATGATTGGTCTTGCAGCTTGCATAAGGCATTAAAATGGTTCCCTGAGTATAATATATAAAAATCAAGCGTGAGAAAATAAGAGAAGTAGGTCGAGTTTTCTTCCATATTTAGCACCTGATAGCTGGAAATTGGCCGTCGGTACAAGATAGCGAGTATCCATATACTGAAAGTACATACGAGCACTACTTCATCCCATAAATTTTATTACTGAGAAAATAAGTAACGTCTGGCGGCTCAGGGACCTTGCTCTAATAGATCATTTTAGGTCACGTGACTTTGACAGGTCCTCTATGTTCACTTGGCGGGCAGACAAACTTTATTGTGTCATTTGATACTCGTTATTGATAGATGCATTTGTTTGTTTTTTTTGAGTTTTATAGTATTTCAGAGTGAAAATTCAACAAATTCTTGAGTTATGTCTCGGAGTGAATATTATTCAACTCTTACCGATGTGAAAGCCCGCTACGACAAGAAATCGGAGATAATAGACGATATAGACCCATATTCATTTGGAGAAGTGAGAGTTGTCCAAGGATCTGGAAGTAATCCCTTCAGTATCTTTGATGGATTTGGTAAATTATATAATCCTTAGTCATAGCTTCTATACTGGACAGCAGCTTGAAACCTACAAATCTTTATTGGCCTACAAATATTATGAGTCTGGGTATGTCCAAGATGTTTTGGCCCCACAAATGAATGATATTGCCTACATTGTTGTTGGAAAGGTAGGCATAGCAAACAATTTTATTATTTCTAAATGTTATATTTCACTATTATATTTTTTTATCAATAACTTTCTCATTGTTACAGATTAGACTTTCTCAAAAAGCAAGGTTTGGCTAATCCTGTTATCAGATGGGGTTGTTTCCAGTGAACATTGCACATGTATGGCAGGTTTGGGGGAAGTTTGTATTAATGTGACAGCATTGTTGTTTTGTTTACAAGCTTGTCCAGCTGAAAACGAAAATGAATCTGTTTCCTGCACACAAAGGCTTGCACAGTGGCCTGTAGCTTCTACGAAATCCATTGACTTGATTAAATAATTTAGTTTATTGTCAAAAATGAATAAATAATTTTACATTAACTATTTTTAATTTGTCAACAACATTACATAGGGTTGAAAATAAGCAAATACCTGTTTTTAAATAGCTTTATTATCTCCAAGAAAATACAAAGTGATCATAAATTAGAAGTCACCTTACTATAACAATTGATTAACTATTTCAATCTTTGGCACGCTTATTGTGATAAATCCCGAAACAAGAATATGTGTTATTTGATCATGAACATAAATAACCACTTACTAATCTTTTTTGAATCGTTCATCTGACCTCACTGTACTTCTTTCGTGTCGATTCAGGGACTGTACATCTTTTTTTTCACCAACTATATAAGTATCCCATGTTTTGAGTGGGTACCCAATCTGGGTTATTCTTATTCTCTAGTAGGGCTGGTTGTCATAAATATATAAAATCATTACTTTCATTTAGCTTTTAGCATCATTGTTTTGTTGTTCTTTTTGTAACTTTTTTTTGGATATTATTTTGAAAAATCAAGGAACCAAACTCAATTATAATCAAAATACTCACCCAATAGGAAATGTCTTGAACAAATTCTAGCATTTCTCAGCATACTTTCGCTCAGAGGACCCCTTTTTAAAGCCCTAACCCATAAGTCACGTCGTTGTTTTGACAAGGCATTTAAATAGTCTCCACGGTTTTTCAGCGCGGTGGGAATCCTGAAGAATCGAACTTGGTCTCTTTCCGATCTCATTGAACACTTAACAACACAACAAAACATTGGCATTTTAATAATATATTGCAAACTCCGTAACGACTTTTACACTGTAAGCATAGGCCGAAATGTTTGTCTGCCCGCCAAGTGAACATGGCGGATTTGTTTTGACAGTTGTGACGTCATCCTAAAATGATCTATATGATCGTATTTGCATTGGACCACGAATGGCGTTCGTACACAGTTATAAAGAGGGTGTTAGGTAAACATGCGGCTGAAACTCCAGGAGATATTCCCTGACCTATTCAAAGAATATTTTGTCCCATGATGTTTTCTAAAAGACCTCTTTGTTTTGAAGATAATTTCCGACAACCATATTCGATCTTTCTTGCAATAAGGAATTTTCATAAGAACCATGTATGGGCAGAAGAGAATCCGTATGAGATATGTGAAGATCGTTTTCAACATAAGTTCTTCTTGAATGTTTGAGTTAGAATTGTGGGGTGATTATCTAATTGGACCGGTATTTCTACCAGCAAGACTTACTGGCGAGATATATCGCAAATTTTTGCAGGAAACACTGCCTGAGTTTCTGCAGGATGTAGCATTGGCGACAAGAATTGCAATGTGGTTTATGCACTATGGCGCGCTACTACATTTACGTTTGGTTGCTTGTGATTTTTTAACAACAACATACGGAGATCTTGATTGGTAGAGGTGTTCCAAACGCATGGCCTGCTCGATCCCCAGACATAAACCCCCTGGATTATTTATCATGGAGACCCTGTATAGACATAATTGAATAATCCTGTTGGATTAATATTTTCATTGGTCAATAATCCGGTTTGGGTATTTTGGCATCAGGAGAAGGATTGTTTAAATGCATCATTCTGTATAGAAATAATCCTAGGATTGCATAAATAATCTCATGTGAGTATATCGACATCAGAAGGACGGAACTGGTGAATATTCTGTATATTCGAGTAGGCGTTGATAAAACGATTGCATTTGTGAATAATCTTGTATATGTGTATTTGCATTGGATTATGAGTTGCGTAAATAATTCTGTATTGGCAATAAACCTGTTGAATCCAGTTATTAGTAGTGAATAATCATCTATGCAGTGCCCGATTAACATTTTTGGGGTCTAGAGGCTGAGAAGTGGCGGGAGTCTCTTTAAGGGGACGAAATTCACAGAATATCACGGTTTGCTATCATATGATTTTATACTTTACTATAAATTGCAGGTTATACATAATATAATTTATATAGTATAGCGAAAAAAATTTTTCAAGATTTAAAAGTATCGAAGTGCTTCAGGTGCACTTAATTTTTAAATTTCAAAATTTCCTATCTACAAATTTCAATTTTGGCGGGGGCATTGATTGGTGGGGGCCTATAGGCTGCAGCCTACTCCACTATTGGTAAATCTGGCACTGTATTGAAGGATATACTGACGTTAGGTAAATATCGAGTTAGGGAATAACTTTGTTTATACGTAAAAGCGTTGAGTCTAAAGTTATATTACTGAATAATATTGTATATTGCTGAAAAATGTTAAATTGAAAAATTTTGTACAGTTAGCGAATAATTCACATTGGGCCATGACATGTAGAATCCAGTCATCTTATTGTTAATTCATATTTTTTGACCTAGTTCTTTAATCTTTTCTTGCTTCCTATAACTTCGTTGGAAGGTATGTATTAAGATAACGAAAACGCATCTGAAAATGTGAAATTGTGTCTGAAATTGGCAAAAACCTGTGGAATATTCGAGATAGAATATGAATGATCAAGGTCGACATTCAAAATGACAAATTATTTACTTATTCTGAAGGATATATCAATTCTAGTAAACACGTGAAATCAATAATTTGTTAAACCTGATCCATCAACATGAGAATTAACGACTTTGTATTTATACATGCGGTTTGAAGAAACATAAAAATTATTTGCTTTGCGTTATTAAATATTAGATAATTTCTCATGATAACATTAATCTAAGGAATATGTGAGTTAACATAAAATTGAATTGCCTCGCTATTTTTCATTTTGAAACTGCTAAATCCTTTTTCTCAGTGATATACTAGGTTACTTAGTGAATCCGTTCCTCAAATCTAAATATAGTGACTAAAACAGCGAAAGATTTTCTTGAGGTATAAGTACAAAGAGTTTAGGCTCCAGAAGATCGAATGGAAGGACAAATACTATTCGAAGAAAACACAAATATATTTGGAATTGAATCAGTCTTGACCTATTGAATATATCCTCTCATAATCAGTACTAACGTAAAGATAATAATGTATGATTTATTCCAAAAATGTTTCCATGAAAGTCAGGGATGACACATATTAAAAAAATGTTGCATAGAAACAATTTCCACATTTATTGAAAAAAATACAAATGACGCACGTTTCGGTGAGACTTCACCTTCTTGCTAAATGCAAACTCAATAAACCAAAACATGTAAACATTTTAAGTCATCTACATTCTAGAGTTCAAGTAGTTTGAATTAGGAAGTAATGAATCTAACTCATTTTCATTGAGACTTATCAATAAAATGACAATAATATTCCACACACATATGAAGTTAGGTTCAATACTAACAGATGGAATATTCAGAAAAAACTCCTCTCAGTTTATCAAACGACAAGTATTTGCCTTCAACCAATGACAAACTGAAGCAGTAGAATGCTTCAGTTTGTCTACTCCACATGAAACAATGACAAAACAATAGTAAAATTTGCTTCATATTAGACATTTATTAACAAAATACATTATAAATAATATATACCATATATACAATATATATAGGTATATATATATATATATATATATATATATATATATATATATATACATATATATATATATGTATGTATATATATATTATATATATATATATATATATATATATATATCTATATATATACATATATATTTATATATATATATATATATAATATATATATATATATATATATATATATATATATATATATATATATATTTATAATTGATGTTTTTGGGTACGTTTATTTCGTAAAGTTTTCAAGAGATAATTTAGTATAGAAAACAGAAATCTCATAATATTTATCATTTTATTATTTTAAAATAACAAGTAGAGCTGAAAAAATTTTTTATTCAGCTAAAAAGAACAACATAAAGTTATTAACGCAAAAAAAATAATAATGATCTTTTCAAAATATAACTTAAACGAATGACTATTCAACTGCCAAAAGAAAAGTTTATTTTGAATTTTTACTAAACTGAAATAATAGAAAGCAACATTAAATTATGTGAAAATATGAGGTTACATGAAAATATCGTCTTATCTATAGTAATGCCGTGAAGAATGCTTATTTTTTCAACTCGGCATCAAAATAGTTAAAGACTATGGAGGCTGCTGTCGGAATGAGTGTTTCTACATCATATATAGATACAGTGTTCATATATCTTACTCTTCAAACAAATTGGTGAATTAGATCTAATATAAAACACAATGAACTTTATTTCTTGGGTATTATTTAATTTAGTACATAGAATTTGGTAAATAAAAACTAATTTTCCGACAAAAGTTTTTGATAAATATAAAAATACCCTTAGCAAAATACAGTAGATGAGAAAACCATAAAGAGGGCCCCACCTATCTCATACAGTTTCTATATCAGTTGTTCAGTTTCAAATGTTTGTTTCGCGTCATCTTGGGGCGTTCGCTCCGACAACATTCGCCTGCTCTGCCTATTTTCCGAAATGAACCGGAGCTATCGTTGCCGAATTCAATTTTCGCGACGTAACACGGTTAAGAGACTGAATCGTGTCTGGAATATTGACTTTACAACTCATAAAGCTTGAATTTCTCTCTGTTTTGTGTTCCGCGCCTGGCCGTATGCCATAATACGTAGGCTTTTCTTACGTGCGGATGCTTTTGATTTTCTGTGAACAATAGAGTGTGTCATAGATCATATGTTTTGTTTTTCTATGGCACGGAAGAGCGACATCGATATCATCTTTAGATTTCCTCTGTACCATAGATAGAAACCCTATGACTTTCACAGATTTACTTTGTGAGCGGGAAACGATTAATCAAGAATGGTGCGAAAAATATTCTGGTAATATTAACTACTTCAACATTTTGATGAATAAATTATTTTTGAACAAAAACAAAATTTGAATTCACTACGTTTATTATCACTAAAATACTTTGAAAAATATAACACTGCGATTGCAATGTCGGTCACTAGACCATCATCGGGCAGATTGAGTTAAGAACTGAATACAGAATTATAAATTTGCCCTTACGGGTGGAAAAGAATTATTGCAGGTACCTAAATAGACAAGAGGAACATATTTCAAGAAGGGCTAATCGAAGTGGATTTCCCAAGTTGGTACAATAAAATCTTCTTAGAAAAATCATTATTGTTTGAATACACTGAATATAGGAGAATACATCAAGTTAATCTGGTCGTTCAGCAAGATATCTTTTGCATTTTGATTGAGTTTAAAATTTCCCAATGATTCTAAGTAGGTAAGTTTGGTTCCTTTCGGTAATTTGTGCATAATTTGAAAGTTATCTATTTGTGGAAACGGGTGGTGGATTTCACGGTAATGATTTGAAAATGTTGAATCCGTTTTATTTTTCAAAAAAGATTGTTGGTTTTCTTTAAATTTTGTCTCCAAACAATAATGATTTTTTTAAGAACATTTTATTGTACCAATTTGGGAAATCCAATTCGATTAGCCCTTCTTGAAATGTGTTCCTCTTGTCTACTGAGGTACCTGCAATAATTCTTCCCCACCCTTAAGCGAAAATCTATAATTATGTATTCAGTTCTCAACTCAATCTGCCCGATGATGGTCTAGTGACCGAAATTGCAATCGCAGTGTTATATTTTTCAAAGTATTTTTGTGATTATATATGTACATGTACAACTACTGCGTATTGATAAGTGAATATACCCTTGACGACGTGATATAATCGTTTTGGTGTTTCGCCTCGTGTCAAAATGTGAATGTTTTTATACTGGCGATGTTTTGACGTTTGTCAAAATAAATTAATATTTTTTATTCGTTATATAATCGTAACGAATACCACTCGAGCAATCGAAAATAATCGATTATACTAACCTCGTCACTCGACGTATTTTCTCAAAACACCACTCGAGCTGGGCTCTCGTGGATGTTTCGCAAAATACGTCTCGTGACTCGGAAGTATAATCGATTATTTTCGATGCTCTCGTGATATTATATCTGATTATATAACTCATGTATGAATAAGCCAATAGAATCCGTTAATTTTGCATAACGACGTAGTATAGATAAGTGAATATACCCTTGACGACGTGATATAATCGTTTTGGTGTTTCGCCTCGTGTCAAAATGTATATATATTTTCATATTCACGGTGTTTTGACGTTTGTCAACAAAAATTAATATTTTTACTCACAATCGATCGGTAATCGATGGTTTCCTTCATAACAGTAGGGAAGCGCTTCATTACATACCTCATACTTTCCCGGCTAGCGAATCTCACTTTCCCGGCTAGCAAATGTCACTTTACCGGCTAGCTTGTGTCACTTTACCTACTAGCATGGAAATAAATCAGAATTAAGTCGATATTCATTTAATATAAAAAGAAAAAAAACTATTTGGAATTATAAATATTAATAGTTACATTCGAATTGTGATTACTATTGACCGTTAAAGCAAGACCTTGTTGCTCAAAGTTATGTGATTCAGAATTCAAAGATGGTGCCGACGTTCTAGGATTTTCTGCATGATAAAACATAATAGCTATTTTTACTTGTCCATGCAAAGAATTCTCCATATAACACCTTCAGCCACGGTACTGGATTTCCATCCCTCCTAATCTCTTCAATCTTAGAAGGTGTCCACCTGTATTTGCTAATAATGTGGCTGAAGTACGTCTGAAACAATGTCCTGTGAAGCCATTAACATTTTCCAGTTTTAAAAAGGTTGCAATTTTTTTTGGGAAAACTTCCGATAGAATTATGCCCAAAAGGCTGTCGTGTAACTTTGCCAAACCTCATTTGTAAGAACAACCTTTCACATTCGATGTTGTTGCGCATGTCACAGTATTGTTTCACTACTTTCATCCATTCCGGTTTTGTAATCACAAATGTACGCGAGGAAATAGGTTTTGGTTATAGGAATCGTTATTATAAAATCCGATTTTCTAAAATTTCCAAATCATTTATTTTCATTTTTAGAAGTTCATCACACCTGCAAGCTCCGGAAATGCCAATAATCAAAGCAACCTGAAAGAAATTTGTACTTTAACATTTTTAATATGCACTAAAGAAATTAAAATATTACCTTTTGAGGTAGATATTCTACCGGAGCATCGTTTAGAAATTTATCGATATTTTCTTCGGAAAGAACACTGGACTTTTTAGCTTTGTATCCCACATTCTGCCTTTTCAAGTATGCTCGCAATTTTGCATAATTACTTATGTCAACATTATGCCTAATATTTAATAGTGTTCGTAGCATCGAGTACCTTGACCATAATGTACTGGCTTTATTCTGATTACTCAATTCACCGAAATAGGCAAGGAGCACAGTCTCAGAGGTGTGCAGCGCACCTTTAGCCACGCACCAGTTAATATACGTTTCGTACGTATTCACATACCTTACTCTGCTTTTCACAGGAATAAGGCCTTCGGATGCTAGTTCTGCAGCTGCTCGAAGTTCTGGTGGTGTGGATTCAAATTCGCAGTCGGACATTTTTCGTTAATATGTATTGTCAAAAATTAAATTGTGAATTATGACCCAACTGTCAGATCGAATCTATGGTTGAATCAACTAACTTCTTATGTTGCCTCATTAATACAAGTAATAATTATTATCAGAACTTGATTATTAATGTGATAGATTGTGAGTAAAATAGTATACAAACCTCGGGGAAAATCATTCCAGCCTCACGTCTGTAGCACACCTCGGTGCTGCGCACCTCGGTATGCTACCTCGCCGTTCGGCTGTAATAGATTACTTCCCCGCTCGGTATGTAATATACTATTTATTCGTTATATAATCGTAACGAATACCACTCGAGCAATCGAAAATAATCGATTATACTGACCTCGTCACTCGGCGTATTTTTTTAAAACACCACTCGAGCTGCGCTCTCGTGGCGTTTCGCAAAATACGTCTCGTGACTCGGTAGTATAATCGATTATTTTGGATGCTCTTGTGATATTATTACTGAGAATAAACGTAGTAAATTGAAGTTTTGATTTTGTTCATCATTTTAAATTATCACGTAGGAACGACGGATTCCATCAACTATTTTAATAAAGTATTGAATAAATATATGATGTCAAAATTCAAGCCCTTTCTTTTATTTAGAGATTAAAGTATATCTAGTTATAAGTTCTTAGACGACCAAATATAGAAAGTACAAATAATATTAGATATTCTTGAACAATGAATTAGATAGGTCTCAATAAAAAGTGATAACAATGTTAAAAAAATTAAAATATAAACGTTGATGAACCACGAGGGTACCTTGCCAATTACGTTAACGAAATAAAGGAACTATCAGCTTTTTCGTTTCTGTATTTTTTAATATCACATGTATAGAAAAATTGATACTATTGAATATAAGTAGATGGTCTTGTCAAAGAGGACTTCTGAAAAAAAAGTTTCAACCAAAGTTGATATTGCTGAAAACTAATTAGAGTCTCTTACGTGCACAACTTTTCGCTCGTTTGTCAAACAGCACATAAAACACCTAAGGTGAATGGAGTTCAGTGAGGTAACCATGTGAAGCAATTATTTCTATTGAAGTCAAAGTGCAACGACCATAAACTTCAAATGAATATGCCTCTCAATTTCTAGATACCTTTCGCTGATTTTTTCATCGTTAACAAAAAGGGAGTTTTCTTTCGATAAATACAATTTTCATCATGCGTTGTAAATACTTTGAGGACATAAAGCAAAGCAGCTTTACTTCAATACAATGGAATGATTATTACAGTTTGAAATTTCCTTCAACTTTGTCTGATTCTGATTTAATTAAATTGAAAATTGTCAGAAAAGTGATTATAAAACACAATTATGAATTTGCTGAAAAGAAATTAGTTTAAATGAATGATAATATTTTTCAATAAAATACTAGTAACTATGTTTCGAATAAGTCATTCTCCGTTTTACCCCGAGGCGAAGCTAAAGGGGTTATAGTCCCTCGACAAAAAGTTGGAATCTGGTCCGATTTTAAAAATTCCAACGGATATTGATAGAACACATATGATTTCATAAGAATATTTGTTTCCCTGGATTTTGTATGAATTTTTTTAGAACATGTTTATCAGTTTTAATCGTACTTTCCCCGAAAATATAAACTATTGGAGTATATCGAAGGAAAGCAGTTAGGTGCGGGGGTAGTTTTTTTATCCGTTTTAGTCCTAGACAACGATTTTCGAAAAATTTTTTGTGTCTCATATATATATATATATATATATATATATATATATATATAAATATATAAATATATATATTTATATATATATATATATATATATATATATATATATATATATATATATATATATATATATATATATATATATATATATATATATATATATATATATATATATATATATATATATATATATATATATATATATATATATATATATATATATATATACATATATACATATATATATATATATATATATATATATATATATATATATATATATATGTATATATATATATATATATATATATATATATATATATATATTATATATATATATATATATATATATATATATATGTAAATATATATATAAAACAGAATTCTTCGTGTCGAGACACGTACGTGGCAATGAAATGAATTGAACTAGGACATTTATTTGAAACTAATCAAACTTTACTCTAGCTTAGCGAATATAGTAACCACCTTCTGGTGTCAGGACGTACGAGTTCGCGCTGCCGAAATGTTTTCATCTATCTGTAAGATGTGGTTCATTTGTTTCCGATTGGTGGCGCCGTGTCATATTTATATGCCATTGCGTTCCTTACCATCTAATGTCAGTTGAAATATATTGACCTTAGACCGAATGGCACGTGATTAGCAAAAAAGTCGGCCGCAGCCGCATTCCCCCCAAAGATAGGAAAATTAGGTTTTTTATTAATATTGTAAATGTTAGAGAATTAATTAAGTAAAGCCATGGTTGAAGAAGGTTGCAAAACCTTATAACTTCCCACAATAAATATTTAGCTAGATAACAAAAATGTACCCCATCCCCCCAGAAATCTTGAATAAACGTCTTTTCATTCATTCATTCATTCAATCATTCACTAGAATGAATATATAAATACGTTTGAAATATTTTGTTGGTTATCACTTTCGATGGATGGATGATACTGATGAGCCCCAAATAAGGGCGAAACAGTCTGTCTATCATTTCCGTTGATTGTGATAAACAACTCAATGTTTCTAACATTTACCTTCTCAAAGCTACATGTTTCGTGAACTCGTATAACCAGCTCCGCTAGGAGGTTTGTTCGATTAGTTTCAAATAAATGTCCTAGTGTACTTCATTATATATATATATATATATATATATATATATATATATATATATATATATATATATATATATATATATATATACATATTGGCGATGCATATTGGCATCTTCAGCGGCTTCCATCGAGCCAAATGAGCCGAAATTAGGTACCTACCCGGGATTGTTTTCATTGCAAAACGAAAATATCAAAATTTGGGTAAATTTCTGCAAGTGCCGCCATTTTTGAGTAGATATTTCTAATTTACATGCCAATATTCTTTATCTAGAACCGTGCGTAAATTATGTTTTTATACACCCATATTATTGCGGTAACTATTACTTTAACGCACTAGTGCGGTAAAAATCAGTTTAACGCACTAGTGCGGTAAAAATCATTATTATTATTATTGCCTATGGTTTTGTTTTTCTTTTCAAATAAGCTATTAATCTTGGAAATTTGTCTATGTGCATGTTCTTTTTTATGGACAGGGTGGACTTATCTTCAAAATAGGCAATTAATACATCTTCATTAATATTACCCACTTTTTTATGGGAGCACCATTCGATTAACATATCATAGGCCTTTTCGTAGCGAATTCCGGATTTCTGTGGTAACAAGTTCGCCGTAGCAGCTTCAACTAGCCGTGAAAAAAAAAATCCATATTTTCGACTGACATTTTGACTGACAACTTCAAAGTGGCGTTGCTTTTTTTGTTGCTATGACATCCTATTTTTCATAACAATAAAAAAAGTTAAAACATTGCTGGTGACCAAGTTGGGAAATATTAGACTATAATTAATTTGTATTTAATCAAAACGAACGGTTGTAGATAAAAAAGTATACATAACTCACGTGGTAAAGGTTTTTAGCACACTTAAGTGAATGAAAAGACTCGCCTGCAGCTCGTTTTTCAAACTTCACTTAGCGTGTGCTAAAAACCTAGTTAACACACTTATTATGTAATATACTATTCCAGTACATATTAGCATCTCAAGCGGTTCGCCACACATCCAGTAAGCCGAAATTTGGTATTTTGTTGTTGTTTTTGTGAAAGAACAAAACAACCAAACCGCCGACATTTTTTTGTAAAATCAGCTATCAGTACACGAAGAACTTCGCGATTTTTTTTTTACAATAAAGGGTTGACATTTGGTAGGTAGATTGAGTTGATGTTATAGTACGTTCCTTCGTTGGTTTCAACTTTTTCCTCAACCATGATGCAATTCGCATCAGTTTTTTTGTAATGAAATATATTATTTTCTAATTTTTCATTTGGTTTGAACTATACCATTATGTTGCCTATTTTATATATACTAAAGTTGTTCATTTACCTTAAATGGAAAGTATTTTTTAATAGATATCATAGTACGTATCATTGAATAGTAAGCCCAAATAGACGAAGGCTTGTAAGTAGAGGATAAATTGGAAAAATATGCTATGCGAACTTTTTCATTTCCATAGTTTAGGACTTTTTCATCCGAACACCACTCTTCATACTTATGGTATACAGACTCATACTTCTGCCTGGATTTTTCTGGTAGCAATCCAGAAATGGCTCTCGATGCCTCTTCTTCAATATCAGAAGGAATACTTTCGGAATCGCTCATTTTAGATTACAATTTTTGAAACTTGACTTTAAAGTGACATCAATATTACCTATTTAATATCAAATTGACATTGCCATGCATGGTGTTTCAAGTACTTATTTGAACAAAGGTACTAAGGTAAAATTGATTATAATAAAAATGAATCGTATAAAAATAAGTATCCCGGTTAGAAGTATATAAAATATTGTACAATACACGCGAGTTAACCCCATTAAGACACTTGTGTGGTTACACAACTCGTGCTACGCACTCGTTGTGCAACTTTCACACGCGTATCTTAATGATGCTGTTAACTCACTCGTATCGTAAATAACTATTATCAAATCGAGTATTAAACTATTGGAATTCTCTACCATGCGATGTTGTTAATGACCTATCTGTGAACTCTTTCAAGAATCATTATGATTTATATTTGAGCCAACTGTGAAGGGAAGGTTTTGTTTTTGTTATATTTTCTTTCTGTTATATTTCTTTGTCTCACAAGTGAAATTTGTATACTTCAACATTCAGTGTATTTGTTAGTGGGTAGAATTTCTTTTCAGGTTTTTTTTTGTTTCTATATATTTCCTTTTTAAAATTATGTATCAGAGCTATATAGGTCTCTGGCCTCGGCTCTCCTTTTTTCTTCAATAATAATAATAATATTTTCAGTAAATATTCAAAAAAAAACTAGAAGTGAAAAGCTGTAGCTACTTCAAATACATATCACCGATATCTGTCCTATTACTGCCACTCCTTCATACGTATTCCATATGAAGAATACTGGGCGTACAAGATGATGACATTCACTGGCTACCACGTTGACCTCTGGGTGAAGATCCAACGGTATAAACCACGCTGTTGAAATATTGGAATGGTAATCGATTATTATCAAATACATTGATCGATTATCGAAAATATGATATATATACCTCGAGAATATTTTGATTACCTGAATTACAAGGTATTATTTTTTGATTTGTGACCGTGTCTATAAGGAAAGCCATTTGATTTTGGTGTCAAAGCGTGGGATATTTTCATCATTATGTATGAAGTATGACTGTTAGTGATAAAACACGCAATAGAAAAATAAACCAAATATTACCATATTCACAAACATAATTTGAACAATATTAATTCTTCAATTATGCAATTAATAGTTATCCATCAAAACACTCCACTTTACTTCTAATATAGAAATGGATTAACAAAAACGAAACTTGAATTTACTACGTTTATTATCACAAAAATACTTTGAAAAATATAACACTGCAATTACAAATCATCATCTTTCCCATAAACATTCAGCTTTTAATTCAATGATCCGCAGAGCGTTTTCAATTACATTATCAGTACCAAAATTATCAAAAGAAATTTCTACTATGAAAATAATTGCTTCAAATAATGGTTTTCATACAAGTTTGATAGATAAAATGATAAACAAGAAACGTAGTCAACTAGCGTACAACAGCATATATCCTCAGTCGAAAGTAGAAAAATCGGAAAATTCACATCTTTAACATATTTTGATCCTCTAACAGAAAAAGTTGCAATTGTCATACCTAAATGTAATATTAAAATTACTTTCAAACCTAAGACAAAACTCTCAGGATTTTTATTCAATGACAAAGATATCACTTCAAAATTTGAAAGTTCAGGAGTTTATAAGTTGATTTGTCCTGTATATAAAGTAGTGTATATAGGTCAGACTGGTCTATCGTTCAAGACAAGATTTAAAGAAATCAACAATCTTTTTTGAAAAATGCAACGGATTCAAGGTTTTCAAATCATTGCCGTGAAAACCACCGCCCGATTCCACAAATAGATAACTTTCAAATTATGCACAAATTACCGCAAGAAACGAAACTAATTTACTTAGAATCATTAGAAATTTTTCAATTCAATCATAATGCAAAATATATCTTGCTGAATGACCAGATTGACTTGATACATTCTCCTATATTAAGTGTATTCAAACAATAATGATTTTTCTAAGAACATTTTATTGTACCATTTTGGGAAATCCACTTTGATTAGCCCTTCTTGAAATGTGTTCCTCTTGTCTATTGAGGTAGCTGCAATAATTATTTCCCACCCGTAAGCGCAAATCTATAATTATGTAAGGTGAACCTGGGTAAGTGTGAATCGGGGGTAACTGTGAACATATCATTTTAAAATGACAGGAGTACACCGATAGAAGTGCGTTTTTTTGTTCGTAGTAGTATATCATCCTAGAACACTTGCCCGCTAAAAAGAACGTTAGTGCAATAATTGGCGGGCGCAACATAACCTATTTAATTCATACCATAAAGTAATCACAGTTGATGAGTGCACCGTATTATTTTTAAAATACAAGGAAAAATACATTTACCAACGTAAGTTATTTTTAATTATTGCTTTTGTACTTGTAATATGTTATAGTTTAACACAGTATATATGCATTTTCGGTTTTTTTTTCGTACTGTTGATAAATATCGTGTTCACACTTACCCCTTAGTATTTCGAATAAGGTTAGTGTGAACATTTCATCAACGCAAAGGTGAACGTACATTTTTGCGGTGTAAAAACTTAATAAAATTTATTCAAAGGAATATATAAATTTAGCTGTGGCTGAAATTAAACGCGGTGCTCTAACCATAAATAGAGCCCATAGATTATATCATATTCCGAAAACCACTCTATTGTATCACCTGAAAGGATGGGAAGTGAAATTTTTAAAATTCGGCAGAAAAACCTTTTCTTGGCTCGATATAGACGATATTGATACGATTAATAAAAAAATGATCATAAGAATCCTGCCAAACCCGAATAGAGGCCGCAGAGGAGACACATTCATTTTCTCAGTAGATTTGTCAAATTTTAATTTAGGCACTTAAGTTATATTTCATTTTGAAAAGTTCATAACTTTTTGACTATTTTAGATATTAAAGTGTTCAAAAAACGAAATTGTAGCTTTTTAACAGTATTCCACACTTGCCCCAAATTATCTGAAAACACCTTATATTGTAGACAGCATGAACCGCGTGAACCGGTGAACACCGGACAAAAAAAAAAGAAAAAAAGGTGAGTGAAAGTGTTTTGCTTTAAACCAACAAATCTCAAAAATCATGTAGACAGATACTCATACTAGCTATGTTTAAAATATAAAATTTAAAAGACATATATTTTAGAAGTTATAATGCTTTAAATTGGCACTCATCAAAAAAGCGTTCACTCTTACCCAGGTTTACCTTATTCAGTTCTTATCTCAATCTACCCGATGATGATCTAGTGACCGAAATTGCAATCGCAGTGTTATATTTTTCAAAGTATTTTTGTGATAATAAACGTAGTAAATTCAAGTTTTGTTTTTGTTCATCATGTTAAATTATCACGTAAAAACACGGATTCCATCAACAATTCAGAAATGTTTTGGATTGATTGGGCCGATACTTGGTGTAAATTAATGAACATATTAAAACAACGGTTAAAAATAACAATTTACACTTTTATTATAAGAAATAACGCATGACGCACGTTTCGGTGGAACTTCACCTTCTTCAGATGCTAATGGCAAACTAACTATGATTTTCTGTTATATCGAAAACAAGAAATGACAAATTATGTAGAAGGGGTAAATACAAAGATGGTTACAAATAATTATTAGAAAAGGAAAAACCAAAAAAAATCAGTTAATTCATAATCATCCTGTTAGTCGACAATTCGTTTATTGGTTTAGATATGTGGATGATATTATTTGTTGTTTCACTGGTACTCTTAGACAACTAGACTGCTTTCAAACATTCATTAATACTTTACACCCTAATATAAAATTCACTTTAGAGATGGAAAAAGATAACTCGATTAACTATTTGGATTTGAAAATAACAAAAGTAGATAACAAACATAATTTTTCAATTTTTCGCAAACCATCGCACACTGATAGCGTCATACATAGTACTTCCCTACATCCTTTCCAACACAAAATGGCAGCTTTCAATAGTATGGTACATCGTTTAGTAAATATTCCACTTTCAAATGCAATTTTAACAATCGAGAAAAATATAATTAAACAAATTGCCGTAAATAATAATTATGATCCCAATATTATAGACAATATGATAGATAAAAAGTGTTTCAAAAATGCGACTAACTAGGTGTACCCCCTTACTAAAAATAATATCAAATACAACAGCCTCACTTTCATCGGAAATTCAAGTAAAAAACTTAAATCTCTCTTATCTAAGCACAACATTAACATTGCTTATCGTACGGGTAACAATTTAGGAAATCATATAAAAAATAATAAATCCAAAGTTCATAAAGATATTAAATCAGGAGTTTATAAAATTAATTGTGGCGATTGTGATAAGTTTTATATTGGTAGAAACTTTTAGAAGTTTTCAAACTAGATTTCAGAACACAAACGTAGCTTTGTTAATCAAGAAGTCGGATTCACATTATGCAAACCATCTAATCCAAGAAAATCACACATTCAATTTCGATTTTAAAATATTAAATACTGAAAGTAAAGGAATTAAACTTAATTTTTTAGATATTACAGATAAATAAATACAAGCATTCCGGTTTCCTATTGAATAGCCAAATCGATCATACTTTCAAGCCCCCTCTTAATCGTTTCAAATTACCGAACTACCTGACTAGCAGTTCAGAATTAGATATTACTATTCTAATAATTATTTGTAACCATCTTTGTATTTACCCCTTCTACATAATTTGTCATTTCTTGTTTTCGATATAACAGAAAATCATAGTTAGTTTTCCATTAGCATCTGAAGAAGGTGAAGTTCCACCGAAACGTGCGTCATGCGTTATTTCTTATAATAAAAGTGTTAATTGTTATTTTTAACCATTGTTTTAATAAATTCAGAAATGGATTAATTTTGATTAAGCAGCAGAGCTCCATCACAGAGGTCGTATTTTTCTCGTGAAATGTATCACGTCGAGTTGCCATCCCAACGGAAAATCACGCTTGAATAGCAAACCTAATTAAAAAGTAGAAAACATCTTATATCATCAAAATGAAAAATTCGCGACTCCATCAACGTACCAAATTTCAAACCTCTATTGACACCTGAATTATTATCATTTTAAAAATAACTAAAGTTGATGAATCGGTATACTCGTTGTGTTATTTGTATATTTTGCAACTTTTCATTCAATAACGTCAATTGAATCTTCACTTAACACTTAGTGAAACATTTTTCAAATTAAACTAATTCTAGTGGAATCAAACCAAGTAATTTTACATCATTTGATCAATAACTTTTTATTTCACTGAGAAACACATTTATAGAAAAAGATGGTTGCTCTTATTCACATATGGAAAAAGCAGTGAATATTTTCAAATCATGAGAATATTTGCAGGTTGAACAGATAATTGTATTTAGAATGACATTCTTATTACATTTCAACCAACTAAAAAACAGCAGTAATAAATACGTATCTTCCATTTCAATCTGTTGTTTTAAATATTTGTTTTATGAGCTATTTTCGGAAAAATACAGAGTTTATAAAGCTTTTTGAACTGCTCACAGTTGGTTCAAAAACGATATATTGCTGTTTTGGATGTTGGAATATACACGGAAGATTGGTAAGCATTATTTGTAAACCTTATATGATAAATTATATACCTTACATACTCTGATATTCGAGTTGATGAACGTGAGCAGTTAGTGATGCGTAGTCTAACCTACTGCTACTTTTTGCATTGATTCAAGTAGGAACTAGGAGTAGCCCAAGTAACAAAAATTGATATATAAAAGTTATAAACACGTTTATAAAATCATGTTTGGAAGGTAAATGGTGCCTTGAAATGTGAAATAAGCATATATACAGAGCTTATTCAGCTGTTATAACTCTAAATAGGCCCACGTTAGGCAACCATTTCATAAGAGTATTACGATCAACTACATTTTAACTGTTCTATAGTACTTCTATGATACTCTCATAAAGGTTTGAAATAACCTTTATATAAAGGAGTTCAAGAAGGCAATTACATTGCAATAAGGTTTTATAAAGGAAAACAGTTACTGTTTAAGGACCACATAAAGGTAATTTAGAAGTTAATATACCGTTTATATGACGTTAACACCTGCATTATCTGAAACAAGATTTTCAGGAGAAACCATAATACTTATATAACTTTAATATTGCCAAATAATAGAAACATCAATTATGTATTTGAAACTAATGCAACTGCCAATCTGCTTCGCCAATTTGAGTAAGTATGGCATCTATTGCACACTACTACATTATTTTGACTACGGCGATATGGTGAAAAGGGACACAGGAAGTAACTGAAAACTGGCATGCGAAGAAAATTTTACTGTTGAAATAGATTACGGTACCTCGGAAAAAAACACAACGCGCCCCTTCATTTTGATCAAAAATAAAAAATTTTTTCTGAAGCATTAATTTTTTGATGTTTTTTTAAAAGCGATAATTACAGTCTCCCAGACAAAACCAATTTCTGTGAGTAGAGCAACTTATTTTAGTACATAATTGTTATAAAATTGTTCAGAATTATTCATTTTTAACCAAAATTGAATTGTAGCATATTAGATTGCAATATGGCGGTAATCGGTATGAGAAAATGCAAGCCGCTAGTTCAATAGATTTATAAAAGGAATTTAAGAGCTTATATTTCTTTATTAACTCCTTAATATGGATAGTTTGATAAATGTATCTATTTTTAGTTAACGCCTCTTCACAAATAATCGGTGTTGCCGATTTACTTGCCGGTTATTATCAAGTCTGACATAGTTATACATTTTGTATTAATACACAGTTTATAACATAACAGGATAATTGATTTCGACTTATAAGTTCAGAACTCCGTTTAAACCAGTCGACAAGTATAAAAGTTCAACAGATTAACGCAATAATCCTACAAAAGTTGACTTCGATACCTAGAAATTATCATGCATAGCCTCATTGATGGTGAGACAAATTTTTTAAACAGTTATGAATCCAGATGCGTACATTTAGACACATATGATCCTCATTAAACTAAATCTATAGAAATTTTACGTTGGCCGGTTGGATATCGGAGTTTACATTAAACACATTGATTTACAATGCTCCAATATGCTCCAGTATGTTCTGTATAGATACCTATGTGGTACAAATGAAAGTGTAATTATCATAACTTTGTTAAATCTGTCAATGCCTATTCCTATAAAGTACGGTTCTTTCTTCCCATAATTTTTACGTACTTTACTTTTGACCTACCCCGCCCAGAACAAGGTTCTGATAAATTGATAACAATAATATCTCATTATAATATTAACATGAGAAATAAAACTTTAAAGTTCTCCTTCGTGAATATACCTAACTGTTCTTCAAATAAGAGAATACTTCTCATAATAAAATTCAGAGAAGAAAACAAGGAAATTAATAAATCAACATCCACCGTTTTTACTACCTACCAAGAGTTACACCAACCTTTTTTAAATGTAGATAGGACAGACAGGCTGTTAAAAAATAATAACAGTGAGAGAAATGCGTACATAATTGTATAAACAAAATTACTGCATATTTGCATAACTATTTCTTCCAGGAAACTCCCCTCCGACAATGTCCATAATGACAAAATACTTTCCGTTAATAACTGTATGTAAAATTTTCTGTTGTCTATATTTATTTCTTCCTCTGGTAACATTTTATTTATTATTTTCAAAGTTATTATATGTATATATCTGGGGAATTGACTTAAAGTTTGGCAACACTGTTTTTTCTAACCGGCGTCAGCCGTCACATGAGTTTCACCTCCGTGAAGAGCAGTGGCAACTGGAGTTAGTCCTGACGAAGACTACTCTCTTATTTCGCTAAAAGGGGATATAACCGTTCCATTATAGTGGTTAATACCTCAAACCTCTGAGTTTTTCATTATACCTAAATCTATTAAATGTAAACTGTCAGCAACTGGAAAATCTGCTATCATATCAATTGGAAGCCCAGTAAGTGGTGAATGAATTTTATAGTGTTTTTTATATTCATTGTTTCTAAAACCTTCATCTGTGAGCTTTTCACAGTTGGTCCTGGGAAAATATGTACAATGAGAAATGTGGGAGTATTCTTCAATTATGGAACACCTTTGACGGCCGTGTTTTCCATTAAAATTAAGGACTCTAGAAAATAATGTTAATGAATTTTTTCATTTAAAATATATTGTAATGTGCCCTTCATGAATGCTCTCGCAGGAGAATAACATATACTTAAATGCTCTAATTTGTAATTTTACATGAGGCCTAGTACCATCTGGTTTTTTATTGTGATACCATTTTTTATCAATATTTTCATCTCTTCAATAAAGGGTTTTAAGAATTTGGAGATATCTGATGGTTTTCCGTTCCCATAAAATAATAATTGGTTTTATGTTAGATAGTTGATGTATATTACACAATATTGGCTAAAATTCCTGTTTTGAACTTTTATATAGTGGCAAATCGTCAATGTTAATATTTAATGAAATTGTAGGTGGTATATCTTTGACATATTTTAAAACCGTTTCTATTGGATTTTCAATCCCGTTAAGCGAATATTCCCCCGAATCAATTTTTTTTACACTTATGTCAGGTGGTGTTTGTAAAAAAGTTCTTGGATCCTTCGGTAATGCTGCACTTGGCAATCGGTCATTAACAATATTTAAGAGTTCTTTTAGAGCAGTATGCTTCAACTTATGCCGTACTGCCCACGATCTTAATTTCGTTCTGAACTGATAGTTTAACTCAAACTCACACATTTTATCTTCTTCGATTCCATCAGTAATAATGTTACTATCAGTTTGTTCTACATTTATAGTGAATGCATTATTTCCATATTCTTGAGATGAACGTGCATCTTCATTATTATTATCCATGCGTTCAGGTAAACTGGAAGTTGACGATGTAGAAGCCAATATTTATACTGTTTGATTAATTATAGTTTCGTTAGACATCATTTGAATTTTTGCCTTCATCTTAGCTATTTTACCTTTTACTTTGCGTAAAGTTACCACTTTTCTTAATATTTTTTCATTCTTTTGGATTCTCACTCATGATGGCAATGTACTAATTGAAAAGCTGATGAATACTTAGGTTAAACTTGTTATATAGCACCGCTATCGAGCTACAATATTTTATAAGTATCACATGCCCCTCTCTAAATAACTGTCAGAAAACGACATCTGATCCCGTGGAGTTTATCAACGCTATTTTGCTTAAATCACCAAACTAGTATATGAATCGATTATATAAACGTTTACAAAGTATACTATGAAGTATGTACTTAAAAGTGTAGAAAATATGCTTCTATATTGCTTAATGGTCATCATAGAAAACTGTATAAATCAGTTAAGAAACTGTTATAAAAGAGGTCTTCTAATTATGTTCTAAGATTGCTTTTATAACAATATAATAGAACTAACCAGTAATGTAAGCAAATTGGTATTCCAGAGTTGTCTAATAAACCAAAAAAGCTTTCAATTAAACCGTTATAAACCTCTAACATAACATTTTGGTAATTAAACGGTTACCAACATGTTACTTGGGAGGGTTGCCATCACCTAAATTGCGGACGCAGGACAAAAACTTTAAACACTCCGGATATTTGGGTGAAATTTAGTTTTTTCGGACAAGCCGTAAAAAATATTTTTTTCGAATAAAATGAAACATCGTTTATATCATTGATTCCCAAAGTGGTCCAGGTGGACCCCCAGGGGTTCACGGGAGGCTAGACGGGGGTCTACGTTGGCGTGACAAAAATATGGGGGTTCACAATTTAAGTGTCCACGAAAATTGATCTGGTTTCGATATTGAAGAAATAAAATGTTGGCTTGACTTCACCTATCAATGTACGCAGATAATATTTCAAGAAGTTCAGCGACTGTTACTTGTAAAAACTTGGATATTCCATATTCAGTACATCGTGTCGACACATCGCCCTCCATCCTCCGCAACTCTTGTTCATACTTGCAAAGGGACGAAATACGACTTGTGGCGTGTGTGCTTGCAATCTTGTATGAACTTGTTTGATTATTTCCAATATACCTTGGCATACGAGTGCCAAGGATAAACGTTGCTCATTTGCTTCCTGAATTTCGAAAAGAAAAGTAGAGCGAATCGATTATAGTGTTTGCCAGTGTCAGAAAATTTAGTACTTTGTCACAGGTAGAATGCCTTCATGAGAATATTCAGACATACGTTCAACATTTAATTGCCCTGCATGATGGCTTCGAAGTCAGTTTTGAAGATATTCTGACGATGCAAATAATACCATGGATCATGAATCCATTTGATGAAACGGAAGTGCAGAATGTGATATTACAAGAGAAGCTACTCGACCTTAGCACTAATAGTGCTGAAGGTGAAATTCATAAAATTGTATCAAACATTTTGCATGCAGGCACAAATACCCAAAAAACTGGACTGTGGGGAATTGCAAAAAATGCTTATTACAGCGTTTTCCTCGTCATATCTTATCGAAAAAAGTTTTAGTGTCATTACTGGATTGGGTGGAATCATTTTTTTGATTGGCCAACTTTGCTTTTTTGACATCCGCTCACAGCACAAACAATTAATTAATTAACCAATAAATTCTCACTTTTCTTTCGAAAACTGTCAATTCGTGGTTGGAACTCAGCCCCAATGCAAATTTCTATAGTTAGATCTGATTTTCCAATTTTTTTCGAGTTTTGGGAATATGGTAGAAATGTAGCTGCAGGGGGTCCACCGGAACCAGCAAGATTTTCAAAGTGGTCTATGTGAAAAAAGTTTGGGAACCTCTGGTTTATATTTTAATTTTTTCATTTATTCAAACTTCAAATCGCTTGTTTGCAATATAAAAAAGAACAACAAAAAACAAATAAAATACTTTATATAACATGAAAAACAACTTATAACGAATATTTCCCTCCTGTCAAAAATCCCTTGTAAATGGAATGCAATTATCGAAAATTACAGCGACAATTCCACTCATGTATAATAATTCCCATTTGAGAGAACGAAAATCGTAGTTTGATATCGAATAAATAGGAAGGAACAGAAATGCAAGTGGATAAAAATATCGGATAAATTACGTTACCTTACCAACGCTAGCAATTATTCGTTTAGCAAGCGTTGCATCAGTTTGACAATTGTAAATGTCGAAAACAGAATTTTACAACAAATACCTAATCTTCCAGTAAATATGTTGAGATTTGGAAATATTAGCGAGGCAGAAATAATAAGGGAGATCGAAAAATCAACTCCTAAAAATACAGAAAAAAGTTATTCTTCCATTTGGAATCAATTTAGCGAATTTTGTAAACAACGAAACTTCAATTTGGAAACCGAACAGTCAGTGGAAAATGTGGCAGGAATATGTGGTGAAAACAATGTGGAACACAACCGCGAAAATGTTGCAAACCATGTATTTCGAAAAATTTAATGTTACTTTCAATCCTTTCACTGATTTGGCATTAACAATAATTCATGGAATTGTCGTACCAAATACCACGCGAGCTCAGATTTAGCAGGATATTTTTTGTGGTTGTTTTCTCATACTTACTTTCATTGGCAATTTAACTCGAGCTACGCTCTCGTGATTTTGTCAGAACAGCTCTCGTTAAATTGCCAATGAAAGTAAGTATTCGAAAACAACGACGAAAAAATATCCGGCTAAATCTGAGCTCTAGTGGTATTACCCCCGACAATTTTTGGTAGATCAAAAATCAAATAGACTACATTCTACATTGTAATAACAAATTATAGAATAGGCCATCTAATGAATAATAAGTTTTAATTTTAACAGGATCAAGTTCTTTTAACTAATTTAACTCAACTTGGAATTTTTCAGACTTGCCAATTTTCGCAAAAATGTCTTTCTTTTCCATCATGAATTCGTAAAAGTAGGAGTAACTCAAGTCTTTAAAATTAGACGTTATTTTTATCAGAGACGAAAGCGTCTGTGCTTTCAGCAAGTTTTTCTCCTTCATCCATTGCTGCGACACTAGCGAAAAAAATCACTCCACATTCGCATTGTGAGCTGGTACACAAAAATAATACTGTGCAATTTTGAGCAGTTCAGAATATAGATGTTCTAGAAAAATTCTGCCACAACTGGATTGCATTTAATAGCTTATCTCCGTCACTGAGACTCAAGCTTAACACACCCGGACACAAAATTTGTCCGGGTTTAACCCAGACGTATTTTGAAAGCCCCGTCTCTACGACCTCCGGACGCCCCCTAAACTAGGGCATATCCGGGGAATCCCGGATAGATGTCAAACCTAACTTAGGAGTGCATAATGCATAATGCCTTATTTTGACGAATTTGAGCCATATGAGGCAACAATAGCTGCTCTTGCTTTTGTGCAACTAACTTGGAGACATATTCTTTCCAGGTTGGATTATAGTTAACGCCAACTCCTAAAATATTTTATTTATTAGTTGTCTTTGAAATTCGTTTGTCCAAGGAGTTCTTATTGAGACTCCAATTTCCTGTTTCATTGTGGCATCAAAACAACCATTTTATTAGATTCCTAACTCAAAATGATCTTAAGTTCTTCATTTATAGACTGTATGAAATACTGATAAATAAAATCTAAATATAATCAGCAGTGTATTTTTAATGAGCTCTGGAAATTACATTATTTTTCAAAATGTTGTTATATAAATTCAGATGTAGGATGTCATACAACTATAGTAGTAGTTTTTCTCTAAATAATGTGAAAATTCATTCATCAAAACTTGTTCTATATAGCAAAATTGTTCTCTTCGTATATGCACGTGGTATATAGGAACCTTGCACAGTAGAGTGCTCTTTCTCGAGCATTTGTATTAAACAATTTTCTTTATGCAAGGATGATTGAGTGAGATCATCTCAGTCGATCTCAATGACTAATAATAATAATTATAATAATGTCGGTCAAGAACTTTCTATATACAAGAATCTCTACAAATCGAGTAGCCGTGCATTGAAACGCGTTCGTATATTTTTCAAATACAATGTAGAAGAAAATAAATAGAATCTCTTCTGAGGCAAGTATTGCACAAAACTTTTTTTATTATATCCAATAATTAGTTTTTCATAGTGAATTTGAAAGTTTTTTACTATATATGTCAAATACAGGGGAATATAAACAATCAAAAAAATTATGTCACTACTGAACGTGAAAATTTCGACATATGAAATATTGCTTTACATGAAATCAAAACATAGCTCACAATAAGCAAATAAATAATTTTTTAGATTGATGACGAAAATAAGATAAAGTAATTTCGAAGTAATATCATTTACCCATTTTTAATATATTTCATCATGAAACAAACAAGCTTACTAATATGGGACAAATATTTCAAAATAGACACTCTTTATTTTGAAGTATATACTCGATAATCTTAAATAAACTTAAACAATTATTTTACTCGTAGAAAATAAAATTTATTGGCTCATAAAAAAACGAAATATAAAATTATGTCACAAGAAGAATTAAGTTTAATTTAATTATGAAAATACGATAGAAATACATTTGACATTTGAGAAATTGATTAATTATGCCAAATGTACGTAAGGGACCAAAAATGAAATAACAAGGAAATTATTAATTATTAATTATATTTCATTCAACACGTTGGTATTTCAAGCAGAAGAAAATTTCGTATAATATTAGGACTAAATTCCGCGTATAATTCAGTACTGAGCATGGTGATATTAATTTTCGTTCCGTTCGAGCTTGAAGAATAAAACCAAAACAGAAGAAAATTGAATGTTATATTCAATTTATTGAATATAACATTATTCTTATTTCCTCCAACTTATTTCCTCCATTTTCATCGCATGGCTCTAATTGGAGAATTACCTTAACAACCTGGGAGAAAAGGCATATGAAGTGAAATATCAAGATATCTGTTATCATGTTGTTTGATATATTGGTTAAGCAAGAAAATTCGTCATTATTTTTCTTGAGAACGTTATCAAAGTTACTTTGAATTTATTTCTCACTAAAATTTGTATGTTGCATTACAAGTTACATAGAGACAGTGGCGTAGCGTGCCTTGGAGGGGCCCTGTATCAAAATTAGTTGCGGGGGCCCAGATTGAGGATTTCTCACAACAAAAAAAACAAGAATGCTTACGTTAAATTAAAATAAATGTTTATTGATTATAAGTTATCAATTCCTTTTAGAAATTGAGCTAGGAAACAATTCAAATTAAATATTCATTTTTCTTGCTGCCTCTATAGTGACAATTCTGATAGCCGTTGCTGTCCCATCGAAGTCCTTAGGTAATTTTTTATCAGTTCCAATATCGAAAAACTTCTTTCAGCTGTTGCGGTTGTAACTGGTAAGGTCAAGTGGTAGATAAATAAGTAGTACTTACCATTGCAATCTATATCACTTACAGAAGCTGATTGCTAAAAAAATGAAGAAATTTTCGGCATTTTTTTCATAACCTCCTCCGTTTTCTGTTCACATTTTCTTTTCATAGCTCCACTGGGATGATCTCTTTTCTTTTCACTCATTCTTTCACAAATCAAACTAAGTAACCAACAAATAATCAGAAGAACAATACTGTATTGTATTACAATGTAACAATAATAACGTTTGAACCGGGATGAAATAAAACGCGTGAATATAATTGCTCTCCGTGGTTTGTCATTGTATATCGGTTAATGCGAGATTCCCCGTTTAAGGGAATGACTTAAACGGAGAAATCCCGCAATAACCGATGTACGATGATGCCAACTTTTGGGAGCTCGCTTAACCCGGGAAAAAAAGAAATTGATTTTTTTGACTTTTCTCATTTCTGAAGTGAAAACTCTGTAGACACATTAGGGGCCCCTGTAGACCGGGGGCCCGTATCATTGATACGGCTGATACGGCAGTAGATACGTCCATGCATAGAAAGTACAAATAGATATTTTAACATGAAGACTTCAAAGAACTTTTCTCAATCATTAGTCGCCACTGGTCACATTTTCAGTTGCCCTATGGTATATATCAGAAATGTCAGCTATTCTAACCTACAAAAGATCTTCAAAGAAAATAACTTCTCCAGCATTGTTTCGATTCCTTAGTATAATTCTCTATGCTTCTAGGTTTCGTTTGATGGCCATAGAACCATAACCTTCTATCGATACAATTTAATTCATCATTCAATGGCACTACAGACCTGTTATTAAATTTTCATCCTATTAGGTTTTTAATATCGTGATTGAATACATAATAGAACATCGTTTCTAAATTATAAGGCACCTAACTAGATTTCATTTAATGATTCGACATTACACTGATTTTCTCACACCAATTCTATGAAATAATTTCGAAATGTTCAGATACTTGAAATTTTCTTTCAGTCATTATGAACAAGGTTAGGATCAAATTGTTGATGATAACTTGATTGCTGAGACTATGACAATTGAATTAATTATTTATATAAGTTGACAGATATAATTAAATCAATTCAGCTGCAACTTATGTCCTCTTCAATCGGTCAATAAGTTGAGTTATAGAGGTCCAATTCCACTAAATAAATTTCAATAATAACATGCAGTTCATGTACCTATAATCATTCAATGATCAAATATAAACTAACATATGAGTTTTATTTTTGAATCATTTAAAAAAAAAGTGAGATTAGGAAAATGATAACTTCATCATTCTCATTTGTTATTGAACTCATTGTTGATTATTTAAGTGCTTTCAATTTTTTTATGGCAAGTAAACCCCCTCGAATATCCCTCGCTCTTCAAGTTATGTCTCTCAAATAATATTCGAGAAAATGAGAAATTTTATATTTGCTATAGTCTGTTTTTCTTTCATTTTTATTTATTGTCGTATTAAGTAGCTTCAGTCATTGTTAATTGAAGAAATACAATTAAATTTTATTAAAGGAGAGTTTAATATTTAGTGAAAGCAAACTAGATTTTTCCGTTCAAGAGTTCCGAGGAAGAAAAAATATATATATTTTCAGTGCTTTCATGATGAAAGGAACAAATTCATTAAAAAATTAGGTTTCTATTTCATGTTAAAATCCTCGGACAGGTCGATTAGTATTTTTATTTGGGCATTTTTCGCAATAAAAATTTTGTATACAGGGTGTCTCATTCAAGAGCTATGGCTTTGCCATTAGTTTTTTTAAAGGTAATACCCTGTATATTATTTCACTTTACAATTCTACGATAAATTCTTATCACTTTTTGTGAACATACCATATGCCTCAACTCGATGGATTGCCAGAAACGGAGATAGTGGGTAATGAGAGGTACGATATGAAAACACACAAATGTAATTACTAATTTAATTTTTACATATGTTCAATCTGTTGTCCGTTTACTTCGAGACATTTTTGAAGTCGATTCAATGTTTCCCGTTGCACATTTTCAATTACTTCTGGACTGATAAGTCTTATTTCCTGCCTGATTCTCTCTTTTAAATCATCAATATTATTTGGTCTATTCAAATAAACTTTAGACTTCAAATAACCCCATAAGAAAAAATCCAATGGGGTTATGTCCGGTGATCTTGGCGGCCACTCAATCGGACCTCTCCGTCCTATCCATCTGTTGGGAAAAGTTGCATCAAGAAATTGTCGAATAGCGATTGAATAGTGAGGAGGTGCCCCATCTTGTTGAAACCATATCTCGTTATTAGGTATGTCAGGATCTTGTGGGTTAGGAAACAAAACAGCTAAAGCCGGAATGAGTTCGAACTGGAGAAAGTTCAAGTAGTCCTCTCCGTTTAGTGTTCCTTCAAAAAAATAGGGACCAACTATACGATTTCGAACAATCGCTGCCCATGTATTAATTTTTTGAGGCCGCTGTGTGTGGCATTCTTGCATCCAATGAGGATTCTCGGTCGCCCAATACCTACAGTTTTGTCTGTTGACGTGACCATTTAAATAAAAGGTTACTTCATCAGAAAAAATTATGTTTGTAATGAAATTTAGATGTTGATTATGAATTTCAAGAATCTGCTCACAAAACTGTACTCTGCGGTCAAAATCGTCTTCTAATAATTCATGTACCAGCTTAATTTTATAGGGATGATACTTATTTACCTTAAGTATTTTATGCACGGACCCTACTGATAAATTGAAATTATTGGAAATTGTAGTAATGGATGTATGAGGGTTATCTTGGGTTTCTAGTAGAACGTTCAGCACTGTTTCTTCAGATACTCTCGGTGGTCTTCCTTTTGGTAAATCTCTAACGTGGCCGTATCTCCTGAATTTTGATTCAATTTTGCTGACTGTCGATCTAGTAATTGGCGGACGATCAGGATGATTTTCATTGAATAGATTGCAGACTTCTTCTTGTGAACGCACCCTATCTCCAAAACCAATCATCATAAGTACTTCAATAAGTTCTCTCTCAAGTAATTGCATTTTCTTAAACAATGAAGTAGTGTAGTGCCTGGAGCGTTAAAAACGTGAAAACTGCGGACTATACAGCACCAGTGAATGAATTCAGATGGTACATGTGAAATTTCATTCTTCAGATTTAATGACAATGTTTACCTAAATTTTTTTTTGTACTTTTAATCCACATTTTAAATCTCCAGGTGCTCCACTATCTCCGTTATAATCTGGGAATCCATCAAGTTGAGGCATATGGTATGTTCACAAAAAGTGATAAGAATTTATCGTAGAATTGTAAAGTGAAATAATATACAGGGTATTACCTTTAAAAATACTAATGACAAAGCCATAGCTCTTGAATGAGACACCCTGTATACAAAATTTTTATTGCGAAAATTGCCCAAATAAAAATACTAATCGACCTGTCCGAGGATTTTAACATGAAATAGAAACCTAATTTTTTAATGAATTTGTTCCTTTCATCATGAAAGCACTGTATATATATGTATATATATATTAATTTCAAAATAAGGGTATTCGATTCCTGGGTGGTGAGTAAATGAGTAGTACTCTTATATCTTCGCCAAGCTTTCGCAAACCTTTATTTGCTTCTTCAGGGCTTCTACAAAATTAAAAAGCAGACATAAATAAAAAGGCAGATACACAAAAACTGAGTAATATCTATTCGTACTTATTGACTACTACACATAACAGTGAGACATACGATGGGCAACTGGATAATGGAAATAAAGAATGAGACCATAATAACGTTGACCAACTATGAAGACATTGACAGTATAACAAACAACCATTTTCAACTAGGACTGACAGTTAATTTGTATTTTGAGAACTAAATGTGATGTAATTTTGTAATTGTATGTTTTAAATTTGTGAATTTTTCCAAAGTTGATTTTGGGGATTGTATGTATGTAATTCGTGGAAGTTTTTGTTATGGCAGACGTAATATTTCTTAGTTAACCTCAAAGTCGGTAATAACAACGAATCTAGGTTGAGTGACACACTTTTTAATATTATTTTTAATTTTGTAGAAGCCCTGAAGAAGCAAATAAAGTTTTGCGAAAGCTTGGCGAAGATATAAGAGTACTACTC
>JARQZK010004359.1:432500-437500 GCA_030704885.1 Cynegetis impunctata | reverse complement strand
CTTGGTCAAGAGCCAAAGGCAAATCTTTGAACTCATTAATTCTGAACATTCATATAAAAATTTTGATTAACGAAGGTGTTAAATTTGATTATATAAGTATTTACGTTAAGTGCACATTATTTCTGATTTAATTAAATCATGTGCAGAAAAAAGATGGTGTTACAGTTAAAGGATGATGTGTTAAGTTTCGTCGATTACCGTACTTCAATTGTTATTAAAAACAAAAGAGATTTGTCGTAGGACACCCGGTTGAAATGGTGGAATTTTCGTTATAGTTGTTTTAAATAGTTGGCACAATGATATGAACTACGAACATCTAAGGGTACCTAGTTGAATGAAAAATAATAAGAATTATTCACATTAGGATTTTTTGTTACTTCGAGACAAAATGGAAACTATCAAAAATAAATTTCTTTGCAGGGAAGCAAAGTTAATTATGAATTTAGTGTAGCAAAACCAATGTAACATATTTTCTGATAACAATGAATAACTATGTTATCAAAAAACAACTATCTGAAATATATGTTATATTATGCATCATACAAAGGATACTAGTAATTCGGTCAATATATATATATATATATATATATATATACATATATATATATATATATATATATATATATATATATATATATATATATATATATATATATATATATATATATATATATATATACGTACAACCGGTTTCATTGTTTCAGAGCAACATCCTCAGGTACAATACATCTCTGAAAACAAAGAGTAGCTTAACACAAAACGAAAAATTCACATAAAACATTCAATAAAAATTGAAATTCTGTCAACATTAGTAAGGCCGATTTAATTTGTTTTTCGTCCTTACTAATGTTGACTGAATTTTAATATATATGTTAATATTTATGTATATATATGTATATATATATATATATATATATATATATATATATATATATATATATATATATATATAAATACATATAAATATATTATATATATATATATATAATCTCTTGAAAATTATTAGCAATAACAGGCTTGTTGAACTAAAAAACTCGATTTTATTAAAAAGTTGACGTTTCGCCACGACATTCGTGGCTTTATCAAAACTTTTGAAAAAATTAAAATTTCTTTGACATTTATTGATTTGAAAAAATTTGAATAGAAACAGACTACTGTTTCACTAAAATGTTTCGGCTGTGGCCGTTCTTTGTTATTTATTACGTGCTATTCAGTCCAATATTAACATTCAAATCTGTTATTATTAGATGGTAAGGGAAACCACAGAAACCTTTACCCACGTAATGTTCGAAATAGGTTCAAATTATTTTGATTTTGAAGAGTCAAAAATCTCATGTTGTTTATAGTATACCCTGTAATAATTGTAATAAATCATATATAGGACAAACTTTTCAAAATTTAGAAGAAAGATTAAAAGCACACAAATATACCAGAACACAAACCACAGCACTAATAAAACATAAAAACAATGAGAATCATACTTTCAACTTTAATAGCACAAAAATTTCAGAAATAGAAAAAGATCAAAAACGCAGAGAAATTTTAGAAATGTATATATGTAACATATTCAAAAAAATTTAAATAAAGTCGTAAATGTTAGAACAGATATCAAACATATGAGTTCAATATACGCAGATTTAATTCTTTAATTTTTCTAGGAAACAACATAAATCAAAACAAAATAATTCAACAAACAACAAACTCTAACCATAACAACTCATCTTCTTAGACAAAATCTAAACATCTAGAATTTTCAATTTTTCTAAAAAGAAAGTATAGTTTAGAACATGTGATCTCCAAAATTACAAGTAATGTCTTTTTAAAGACAACAATCAAATATTTTAAACCTATTTTGTACATTACGTGGGTGAAGGTTTCTGTGGTTCCCTTCCCATCTAATATCAACAGACCTGTCTGTTGATATTGGACTAAATAGCAAGTAATTAATAACTGAAGACGGCCACAGCCGCAATAAGAAATTTTTGAAAAAAAGATAAATAGTACCCTATTCTTTGACTCTTCAAAATCAAAATAATTTGAACCTATTTCGAACATTACGTGGGTAAAGGTTTCTGTGGTTTCCCTTACCATCTAATAATAACAGATTTGAATGTTAATATTGGACTGAATAGCACGTAATAAATAACAAAGAACGGCCACAGCCGAAAATTTTTAGTGCAACAGTAGTCTGTTTCTATTCAAATTTTTTCAAATCAATAAATGTCAAAGGAATTTCAATTTTTTCAAAAGTTTTGATAAAGCCACGAATGTCGTGGCGAAACGTCAACTTTTTAATAAAATCGAGTTTTTTAGATTCAACAAGCCTGTTATTGCTAATAATTTTCAAGAGATTGGAAATAGTTCACAGGCAACAAAAATTCGAATAAATATATATATATATATATATATATATATATATATATATATATATATATGTATCTATATATATATATATATATATATATATATATATATATATAATATATATATATATATATATATATATATATATATATTTATATATTATGATATATATATATATATATATATATATAATATATATATATTAATATATATATATATATATATATATATATATAATAGTATATATATATATATATATATATATATATATATATATATATAGTTGATGGAATACGTCGATACTACGTGATAATTTAACATGATGAACAAAAACCAAACTTGAATATATCACAAAAATACTTCGAAAAAATATAACCCTGCGATTGCAATTTCGGTCACTAGACCATCATCGGGCAGATTGAGTTAAGAACTGAATACATAAATATAGATTTGCCCTTACGGGTGAGAAAGAATTATTGCAGGTACCTAAATAGAGCCCTCCTATCCAAAATAGGGAAACGCCTCCCTGCAAATTGGTGGTAACTTAACAACAGTCAGTTGCATCAAACTAAGTTAGTCATAAATTGATCAAATTTAAGTCTTCCATTACTTTATTCATTCGCCATTTTTCTCATTTTCCAACTAAATCTATAATTTTTAACAAAAAATGCAGCAAATCAGCATGAATCAATCGTAGGAAAACCAAATGAGCCTCAACTCATTCAGATTTTAGTTTTCTATAACAATTTAATAAAACTAAACAAACAGGTCCCAGAGGATTTTTAACTTTGACAGCGTTTCAAGGTAGACTACAGTTTTTTCGAAAAATCTAAAAAAAAAGTAGTAGAAGAAAAAAATCTGAACAAATCGAGATCAATTTCAGCTTCCAACTAGTAACCCTTTCTGAGTTAAGGCCGAATTACTTCCTAACTCTATTCTCCAATCCGCACCACATTTCTAAATGGCAACATGCATTTTTCTATACTTCTGCACCCTAGGACAACAATGACAAGAGAAGCTACATTGAAACAATTTTACATATTTAACTGCTGTTAGCTTCTCCACTAAAATTGCAAATGGTGTCGAATAGAACAGTACAACAAAGCCCAAGACGAAACCGAGAGAATTATAAATCTTGCTGAGCTACGTGACGAAGATATCAATAAATCGCGACAATTGAATTGGCAAAGTCCCGAAAAGTCGAGTGTCTTAACTGATAGCTAATTGAGTTTTTCGCTGTTCCTCGTTGGATATTCCACTCAACGACGCCATTGATTTTTCTTCTCAAGGCTCTTCGCGGGAGAATTGCCTCTCCCTCGGGCTCGACTCGATATCCACGCCGACTATGTAATGAATTACTCTACTGAATTCAAAAATTTATCGAACTGTCTCTACTTGATACTGCAAACCTCTACAGTTAATTACTTCTCGAGTTGAGGTTCTACGGAGACGGTTGGGGCAGAAGGAGTCGGTGGAAGATAGATTGGGAATGGAACACAAATAAGTTATATTTTTATTATTGTTATTCGAATGAACTTAACTTCAATAAAATTGATGCTTCTGAAAAATTACATAATAAGAATGCTCTCAATGTATACATACAAACATATATATATATATATATATATATATATATATATATATATATATATATATATATATATATATATATATATATATATATATATATATATATATATATATACAGGGTGTACCAATCTTACGACAAACTTCGGTATATTGGTTATATTAGGAGATATAAAAACAATTTTTGAACAAAAATAGAAGTCTTTGTCCATATTTTGAAATTATCTCGAACTATACAGAGTGTTGCATATCTCCGTTACAAACTAAACATATGATTTTTCAAATGAGAACTCCTGTATATTAAACCGAATTCTGATTGCTCACATTTTTTTGAAGCTTTTGATATAAAGTTTTGTTATGTTATACAGAGTCCTTCAAAAGGTATGGACACTTTTATGTGAAAATCGTAGGCAAATAAACGCTCTGTAGCTTATTGTACGCAGAAGAAAAAAATTTAATTTTGCCTAACAGAGTTTCGTAATGTGATGCAATATCTCCATATTCTATTAAGTTTCCATTATTTTCCATTTTCTATACAGGGTGGACGCAAACTCGAACCTTCCATTTCCTCTCTTATTTTAAATGGAACACCCTATATTTTATAGCACAAATAGAATCTTCTATTATGTAACTTCAATTTTTGTCACGCATTCCCTATACCCAAAGTTTATAAAAACAGAGTTATATTGTAATATTCATTGTAAACCATAATTATCAACCTTTTATGTGGACGCAATAAATGTTCAATGTAACAAAAAATCCTAAATAATAACAAATTTTAATAAACAATTTATTTCAAACAAAATAAGTCAGCACAAGCATAATCCTAACCGTAATATTAAAGTAAATTTTCAAAGTGTTCACCGTTAACATCAATGCAATGCTGTAAACATTCAGTTTAGTATTACGGTTAGGATTACACTTTTGGTGACTTGTTTTGTTTAGAATGAATTGTTTATTGAAATTTATTATTATTTAGGGCTTTTTGTTACATGCAACGTTTATTGCGTCCACATAAAAGGTTAATAACTATGGTTTACAATGAATAT
>JARQZK010004359.1:402500-427500 GCA_030704885.1 Cynegetis impunctata | reverse complement strand
GAATTTTCCTTGTTTACTTTATGTGATATATTTAATTGAATAAACTAAAATATGAGCCGAACATTGATCAAAGACACATATAAATTATCCAGAAATAGAAATCAATCTATCGAGACACCTTCACAGTTCCCCAAACAAATATACTAGCAAAATAACTTGCCGAACTCTAAACCAGTGGCGGCTCGTGAGTTCGTCTCCAGGGGAGGGCGCAAAAATAATAATGGGATAAACATATTTGTGTTTCAATTGAAATATTGAAATATCGATACTTCTGATTTCCAGTTAGATCTGTTTTTGGTTCTTGGCTAAATCTTTAGCCATTAGAATATCTTCAAGGGATTTATCAATTTATCTAAATCAATAATTTTTTAAGAAAGTTCATTCGCGCAGGTGCAAAAATACTCGTCTTCGACTCGGATTTTTGTTGCCATCGTCACTCATGCTTCTTGTTAAAATATTACTTAGCAACGTGTTTTTTCGATTTTTTTTTGCGGAAAAATTAGATGCCCTTATGATATTACTTACGAATATTTATCTGTTCTGCATAAATCTTACTTAAACAAGACGCAATATTCACATTTCTCAAGAGCTGAAAACTTACTAGATTGTTTTTATGCTTTGGAGAATTTTCATGTTTTTTAATCTTGTCTACCAATTGTTTGAGATCACTCTTACCTTCGTCCAATTTTTTTGCCTTCAAATATTAAACAAACAAAACAAAAAAAAAGCATTTCGTTTATCACATCCACACAACCACGCAGTCTTGTTGTAAACGTTTTCATCAAATTTTCGCCTGAAACCCGGCCGACGAGCCAACCGATTATTATACCCTTTCTGTTCCTAAATTATATTCAAAACTTTTGAATCCACTTTTTCCTATATCCTTAATTTGCTAAAAACAACTTTTTTTAACTCACGCACGCTCATTATGTTTATAAAATCGGCAAAAGAAAAAACAATACAGCCCTCAACATCCGCCAACACAGTAGGTAATCGACTTACATGCGGGCTTAGACACGTTGAGTCCGTAATAGTGTTCTCTGGCGACCCTGGATTACGTCATCTCGCCTCGACGTTACTAGGGGATATGTGGATTCTAGATTAAAGGTCCGCGCTCATTGAAGAAATGTAACATTGGTTGCAGTTGGATTGAAATACTGCTATAGTTACGTAAATTACGGTAGTGCCAGGGCCATATTAACCCTGTACGGGCCCCTAGGCAACAAGCCTGTCTGGGCCCCAGGATGTAAGTAACTTCCAGATGATTGACTCCAGGTATACTGTTACTTCAAACGTATTATGTGATATTGCAATAGCATGGTTGCTTTGACTTGATGCTGCAGCATTACCTTACCTGACTCGTTAGCTTTAAGGTCAGGCCACACATATCCGCACCGTGTCCGCACCGTGTCCGCACCGTGTCCGCACCGAGAGACGGCCGTGCCACGGCCGTGTGTCGGCCAAGAAGTTCAAAGCCACACATTTCCGTCACACGGCCGCATGACGGCCGTACTACGAGCGCGGTCGGTATTAGAAAAATTTGTAGAATGTTATTAAAAAATAAATTTTAATTGATATATAATGCAAATTAAGACGCAGACACGAGATTATATGAGACTTTCGAGATAACTTTAAGAACGCCAAAATGAAGGTATATATACCTACAAAAATTCAACTTATTATTTCTCATTCCGAGGTTGATCGCTCAAGTGACTGCACTATTTACTATTGTCTTTATTTTAAAATTAGAGTGATTCAATCTCAGTTATTAATTATTGATGCCAACATCCTCATTTAATAAATAGTTAAACATATCATAATTATACCACTAAAAAGACGCATGCGGAAACAAAAACAACTTATCTTGATAATTGTTGAATGGGCACATTATCAGGTTTGAAAAAATGGTAGTAGTTTCAAACTGGGCTGACAAAAAATATATTGACTAATATTCACAAACTTCGGAAACAAGAACTATAAAACAATGTAGTACTCTTTCTTCGTCGTTTTATACTCGCAATATAGATGTAAAGAAAAAACTGTCCTCTCCTTGTTGATTTTTCTTCTTATAAGAAAAAACTACTGGGATGAGAATGGGGGAATTGGGGGTGGATCCATTGGATCTTTGAACGTCATTCATTCGAAAGCACCCTGATTGAGAGCGATTTAGGTATGTAATTCTGTTTGTCGTTGTCATAGGAATATAATATGGTAGGTGTCCTGCAGTGTACTCTATCTAAAATTGAGTTCACTGGTATCCTGTAATAAAACGTGCCATATCAGAATCCCAGACCGGATGACCGGATTGTTCTCTAGTCTATAATGAATCTCTTCTAGGCTTATGTTCCGTAGGGTTCCAAAAGGCGTAATGAAGTTTATGATACACCGAATTGGATACAATAGTAAGAACAACAGATGCACAACATACAACATGTCTTTATTTGAATTACCGAACTTGAGAATTAAAGATTGGACAGTAAAAAAAATTTTCAATACTATCGATTTTTCTAGGGTGAACAGAAAAATTGACCACCGACCAGCTACGCTCTGGTCTCCATTTCTACTATATGCCGAGAATCCATCGGAGAACGCACCGTCTCCGTCAAAAAGTAAAACATGAACTATCTCGCACGGTGCGGACTCGGTGCGGACAGGGTGCGGACGCGGTGCGGGCACGGTGCGGAGATGTGAAGACAGTCCCTTATGGAAATGGTCTTAATGAATAGATTATAGATAAGTCATGAAAGATGATCCAGGTTGCATGATGGGTTAGGAAAGAGAAATGAGACATGACGCGGCTATTTTAAATTTCATCTTGTTAAACGCAATTAAATACAATAAACGAAAGGAAACAGTTTTGTGAAGTACAAATTAGGAAAAGTCAACTTCCAAGATATTTATTGGTTTTGTACAGAACAGTTAGAGTAAATATTAACTTTTCTAACTATTTTAGAAACAAAACCGTTTAAAACATCTTTGAAGTTTATCTTTTCTAATACCTAAATCATTTTCAATGGCCATTATCTACAATGAATTCAAACGGTTCTGAAACATTGTTGAAGGAAGACAGTTTATTAGTTCTACTACTCGATACTAGTATTGGTTATGTACAGAATTATTTATTGGTTTGTACAGAACAGTTAGAGTAAATATCAACTTTTCTAACTATTTTAGAAACAAAACCGTTTAAAACATCTTTGAAGTTTACCTTTTCTAATACCTAAATCATTTTCAATGGCCATTATCTACAATGAATTCAAACGGTTCTGAAACATTGTTGAAGGAAGACAGTTTATTAGTTCTACTACTCGATACTAGTATTGGTTATGTACAGAATTATTTATTGGTTTGTACAGAACAGTTAGAGTAAATATCAACTTTTCTAACTATTTTAGAAACAAAACCGTTTAAAACATCTTTGAAGTTTACCTTTTTTAATACCTAAATCATTTTCAATGGCCATTATCTACAATGAATTCAAACGGTTCTGAAACATTGTTGAAGGAAGACAGTTTATTAGTTCTACTACTCGATACTAGTATTGGTTATGTACAGAATTATTTATTGGTTTGTACAGAACAGTTAGAGTAAATATCAACTTTTCTAACTATTTTAGAAACAAAATGGTTTGAAACATCTTTGAAGTTTACCTTTTCTAATACCTAAATCATTTTCAAAGGCCATTATCTACAATGAATTCAAACGGTTCTGAAACATTGATGAAGGAAGACAGTTTATTAGTTCTACTACTCGATACTAGATGGTTCTGTATGTATGAAGTATTTCATCAATTGACAACATGCGTCGAAAGAAAGCAATAATATTGTTGAGGAATTTCATACATATTTTCAAATAAAATTTTCATTCGACGAATTTTTTTTTCTTGGTGCGTGCACGGTCCCCTCGTCGATGAGGGACCCCTAGGCAGTTGCCTACTCTGCCTAATGGTTACGCCCTTGGCGAAGTGTATGGATTCGTTTAGATTTTTAGAATATTGCTTAAGTTTTATAGTAACTGGTTCAAAATTATATATTTATGTGTTACAATTAGAAGAATACGATTCTTTCTAGAATTCTTGGGGAGGCGGAGTCCCAGAGTCCTCCCTCACCAGCCGCCACTGCTCTAAACTCCTATTCAAACCGCCTCCGAAGCCGTCAAAAGGCTCGAAGATTGATCCGTGAATTATTAACAGCGTTTGAACCGGGTCTGGAGTGATCAATTTCCTAATCCCAGCACAGAGAGTTCTTTCCGAATGCGAGCCATTTTTGTAGTGCCGCACCCGCATTGAAGATCTAGAACCCTATTAGCCATTCGGACTTTGGCAAATGACTTCCGTCTTCGACTGTATACCGATCGAATACAACATTTATTCCATTGAAATTATTTCGCGAAAAGTGGTGTAGAAAGCTACTTGAAAGGGGATTTTTTGGTGGGGTATTACGAAAGTATTCTTTTCTGTTTGAATTGAAATGTGCCTTTGATGGGGTTAACTTTATGAACGGTTTCTTTCGGCGAACGAAAACTTCAATCAAGAGAAACTAGTAGGAGTATTTACCTAGTTTTTTTGATACCATTGATATATTACCTTTTGCATGGATCCTTACAATAATGATAATAATAATAATATAAAAAGAATCTCAGAGATATATGGAAATCACAGCTGTCCGGTAAAAACAAGTTTTCTACTACAAACTGCTTGGCAGTCCTGATAGTCACTTACTCTTTCGTGATGGTTAACTGGACGGTAAATGAAATTCTCGATCTCGACAGATCCACAAGAAAAATAATGAACATGAATCGGAGTCTGCATTCCAACTGCTCGACACAGAGAATATACCATCCTCGAACGCAGTGAGGCAGGGATTTGCAAAGTTTAGAATACCAACACCATCAACAAACCTTGGAAATGGCAATAAGGATATTGAGAAGTGAAGACCCGCTTCTAAGAATGGTATCTCATCATGAAATCAGGAATTAAGGAGCGTTCCTATCCAGAGCTGGACGGAGAGCCTTGGAAAAGCTCCGTATGACCGGCATATTAATTGAGCCTGAGCTAGCAGGAACACCGATTACGCCGGACGAACAAAAAAGACTGGGTAGACAGACAAGACAGGCGCAACTGAAGGAACTACTCAGAGATCATATGAGTGAAAATCTGCACTCTATATATTACAGGAATTTGGAAGGACAGAACCTACCGGAAGAATTATCCTTTGCCTTTTTGAAGTCGGCTGGGCTTAAATCTGAAACAGAAGAATTTGTTATGGCTTGTCAAGATGGAGTGATAAATACAAGATGGTATAAAAGAAACATAATGAAAGTGGACACCCCAACAACTTGCAGAGCATGCCATAGTCAGCAGGAAAGTCTTATGCACATCCTGTCTGCTTGCAGAGTCCATGTTCCATCAGGGTATATAGAAAGACATAATGGGGCGCTCCGAATTCTCTACTTCAATCTGGAAGAAGTTCATGGTATAGACAAAGAACCAGTGCTATCATATGTTCCACTAGAAATTGAAGCGGTTGTTGAGAACGACAGAGCTCGCCTATACTGGAACTATGCTTTTCCAACAACTAGGCAGATCCACGCAATAAAGCTAGATATAGTCCTGCTGGACAAAGAACTCAGAGAATTGTTTATTGTCGAATTTTCGTGCTCTGTCGAAAATAATGTGGTGATGAAAGAAGAACAGAAACATGAAAAATATAGAGATTTTATGTTCGTGCTGAGGACACTATACCCAGGGCATAAAGTTAGGATAGTCGTACTAATCATAGGTTGTCTAGTCGGAATGAGACCTAACTATGTGACAGAATTAAAGATTATTCCGGCATGCAGATCTCTGGCAGAGGTATTGACCCGCAGAACGCAGAAGCAGTGTTGCTTGCAGCTCATCTCTTTTGTTAAGGGACGCTGTAAGGGCAAGATGAAGAACCACTCCAAAGAATGTGTGAGAGGTTTTTTAGTGAGTAACCAGCAGCATCCGGAGTCTCACACATCCCTGAGAATGCGTGCGGTATACTCTCAGGGTAATCGAAAGATTTTTCCTCTCACACGGACGTAAAAAAACACGTAATGATGATAAGATTAATTTTGAATAATAGAGGAAAAAAATATGACAATTTAAAAATTATTTACCGAAGTTGACAGTTACCTAGGAATATCGCAAAAGTCATTTACTAAATTATTTTTTCTTCAAACGTCATATAAGTGATAACTTTTGTGACGTTCCTCAATAACATTAAGTGTGATTTATATGACTAGGAGTATAAGTACTTATACTCCTAAGCGTATAAACACATTATAGTACTATGAATTTATTCACAATGGTATTTATTATTTATTCGTAATATTTATAGTAAAAGTACAATTATGAAGATTTGCATCATTTAAGAATCCTCCACTTCTTGCAATATCAGTACTATTCATAACAACTTTTCCAGAGTGAACGGCATTTACAAATCCATTACTTGTATCGGGTTCATTAAATGAAGATTGTTCGAGATTTTCCGCGGAGCTAGGTTGAAGAATTCTCTTAGCAATTTTTGTTTTACTTTGCACAGAGTCTTCGATGTACCCTTCGGCAACTGCATCAGATTTCCAACTCCCATGCCTTTTCAGCGTAGTGATATCCACCCCACTATCAACAAGCATTGTTGCGGAAGTTCTTCTTAAGCAATGCCCTGTATATTCTTTCCAATTTAGAATCTTCAGATACAATGCCACGTCTTTTGCTACACTACCAATTTTATGGATACCCATAACAGCTTTATAACATTTCCCATTTTGATATTTCAAAAAAAAACGTACTTTCTATATTTGCTCAGATATTCATCACCCAGGACGTTGAAGGTTCTACTCTTATTAGTTTTAGTGTTGGGAATGTTTATTAGCAGCAAAGAACCCATATCTTCAAGATCATCAACTGTCATATTCACTAGTTCATCGCAACGACATGCCCCAGATATTCCAAATATCAAAACTATCTAAAAAATTAAGTGTTGGTTAGCACAATGTGAAACCAACAAAATGTAATTTTATTACCTTCATCGCCAAATACTTTTCATCTGGGGCTTCACACAAAAATTTGCTGAACTGTTCCCTTGACAAGACTCTCGATTTCTTTGGCTTATAACCTTCTCCTTGCTTTTTTAAAAATGCACGCAAATTGTTTTATTTTTCAATGTTAACATTATGCTTCAAATTCAATACAGACCTTATCATTGAATAATGAGCCCACAAACTAGAACTCTTCATTTTCAGTGCCATTTCGGTAAAATATGCCAACAAAACGTTCTCAGAGTATTGCACAACTTTTTTTCCATTGCACCATTTGTTGAACTTAACAAACGCAGCTTCATATACTGCAGCAGATTTCGTCGGCAGCAAGTTTTGTATAGCTATTCTAGCTGCCTCTACCACCTCGGGAGGATCATTACATATTTCTAAACTCATTTTCTTCACCGAATTTGAAATATTTGTTTTAATGGATGTCGAACAAGTACGTATCCATAACAACGATACGAAAAAGGCAATATACAGTGAAATAAGTTAAAGATTCAATCTTGTTATCTTTATTAAAAAATTCGTTTCTTTTTATTGTTTTATTTCGAATGAAATTATGCACGTTTGAAGAAAAAATAGTATATGATATTCGGAGAATAAGATACTTTATGTGCTTCGCATGGATTGTCTGACTCAATACGTTCGTCAGACAAACTTTCCACGCTCAGCACATAAAGTATCACTTATTCTCCTAATATCATAATATATTATTAAAGTCTATACTTTTTTCACTAAATTATTATTACATTTCAAAACAAAGTGTAAAAACTCATAGCGTTTTACATAAAATTGTTTTTGCTCTTAGGCACCTCAGTCATGAACACGCTGTATAATTTACTGTTGTGAATACAGATTTCGCGTCGAAGAATACATATAACCAGCAAACTTGGAGGATTGTAAGATAATTTTCAATAACTGAAATAAAACTAATTGTTCACTGTGATGTATGAAATTGACTATGTTCAATAAATTTATATTACAAGAGTATATTGTTGAATAAATTGAATCCAAATAAAAATAGGTATTTTTTCATAAATTTGATTTTAATTCGCAATTAATTTTTCATTTCATAAAATCATATTCTCACTGTGAAATTATCTTTTGTCCTTTTCATCCTCGACTCAAATGTTTCTTGTTACTAATGTTCCATTTAAAATCTTAACGGCTGTACTATATCTGTTGTTATATAAAGAACGGGAAAACAACTTTTCCAGCTAAACGAATTCGCTGCACAAAGCAACTTCTCTAATTACCCAATTACTTGCAGAAGATAATCTAAACACTAATTAATATTCAAGGCACTTCTCAAGATTCATTAACCATAATCATCTAATCAGCAGGTAGGCAAATATCATCACTCATATTGAAAATGTCACAGATGCCCCGGCGACGTGATAATAAATGACGTTATTTCTATCTGTTCAAATTTTATGCGTTTTTAATTACTTATCATGTTCGAAGACCGGCTTTCGTGAGAAAAGAATCCAGCGCCAGCATTAATGAAGTATCTGAATATTCAAGAGGTAACAGCACGATAAATTGCTAGTAATGTTTTAATCTGACATTTATCTGGAATCGTAAATGTCGAATTTGTTGAAGAATGAAACACCAGAATCTGATACGTTTCAAATTAACGCGGAAGCGTTCGGTAGAAAATGAAACGAGAGACCGGATTCCATGCGAATACCATTCGGAATACAATGATACTAATGACTTTGTTTTCTCGCATACATTTACATACATATAGTAATATATGTATAGTAAGTGAGAGAGTGAAGAAAACACATTGAAGGCAAGTTTAGTTAGCGTTACAGCTCCATCACTAACGTGTTTTTCGCATGAAATGCATCGCGTCGAGATGCGATTCTATCGGTTTGAATTATATTTTGAAAAAAGGAGAAAATAATTTATTTTAATAAAAATAATTTGCGAAGTGAATCGTGGTTGAGGAAAAAAGTAGGAACCAACAAAGAAACATACCGCAACATCAACTAAATAAATTAATAAAGTATTTCTTTATTTGCAGACCCTTATACAGTAAATTGCATTACAGGCACCAGGGCCTACTAATACATTTAGAAAACTTGAACTAGAAACATAACAGAGTATTTTCAATTTAATGAGAATAATAAAAAGGAAAGTCTATTCTAGTTTCAAGAAATTTTTCAGGCTATGGCATAATCTTTTATAGTTTTCAATGTTAACAATATTCATGGGGATGGAATTAAATACATGGATGCTTCTGACTCTTATTTGTTTTCCAAATTCGCTTCTCAGTCCACTCAATTCACGTACCAAATTTCAACCCTCTATTGTAAAAAACTTCGCGAAGTGCATCGTGTACTGATGAGAAAAAGAGTTGAAACGCAGAAAACAAAAAATTGAAATGTATGTACAAAACTTCAAACCTTCTAATTCAATCTGCAGAGGCTGTGGAGTTTGGCAACTTTTTGAAAACCAAGAATAAAACATGAGATATCTACGGAAAAATATTGACGGTTGGAAAAGTTTAACCGAATTTTAATAGTTTCATTCTGCTTCGGAAAACACTTCAGATGCCAAATTTTAGCTCATTTGGTGTGATGCGAACGGCTGGAGATGTAAATATGTACCGGGAAGGATATTTATATGAAAATTAGAAATATCCACGTAAAAACTGTATATATATATATAATCTTTTGATAATTATTAGCAATAACAGGCTTGTTGAATCTTGAAAAAACTCGATTTTATTAAAAAGTTGACGTTTCGCCACGACATTCGTGGCTTCATCAAAACTTTTGAAAAAATTGAAATTTCTTTGACATTTATTGATTTGAAAAAATTTGAATAGAAAAAGACTACTATGTCTCACTAAAAATTTTTTCGGCTGTGGCCGTTCTTTGTTATTTATTACGTGCTATTCAGTCCAATATTAACATTCAAATCTGTTATTATTAGATGGTAAGGGAAACCACAGAAACCTTTACCCACGTAATGTTCGAAATAGGTTCAAATTATTTTGATTTTGAAAAGTCAAAGAATAGGGTACTATTTATCTTGTTTTCAAAAATTTCTCATTGCGGCTGTGGCCGTCTTCAGTTATTAATAACGTGCTATTTATTACGTAATTAATAACTGAAGACGGCCACAGCCGCAATGAGAAATTTTTGAAAACAAGATAAATAGTACCCTATTCTTTGACTTTTCAAAATCAAAATAATTTGAACCTATTTCGAACATTACGTAGGTAAAGGTTTCTGTGGTTTCCCTTACCATCTAATAATAACAGAATTGAATGTTAATATTGGACTAAATAGCACGTAATAAATAACAAAGAACGGCCACAGCCGAAAAAAATTTTAGTGAGTAGTCTTTTTCTATTCAAATTTTTTCAAATCAATAAATGTCAAAGAAATTTCAATTTTTTCAAAAGTTTTGATAAAGCCACGAATGTCGTGGCGAAACGTCAACTTTTTAATAAAATCGAGTTTTTTGAGATTCAACAAGCCTGTTATTGCTAATAATTATCAAAAGATTAGAAATAGTTCACAGGCAACAACAATTCGAATGAATATATATATATATATATATATATATATATATATATATATATATATATATATATATATATATATATATATATATATATATATATATATATATGAGATGATAAATGTTTCGAAAATCGTTGTCGAATCTCTCTCAAATTTAAAATAAATCTCATCCAAGTATTCTGTACAATCTGAATTCTATATTTCGTGAGATATTTAAGATCCAATCATACTCTACGTACTTCGACGAGTACCTACCAGACTTGGTGATAGATGGTAGAGGTTTTTCGAGAACATTTTGAAGACTTGAAGAGATTTAGGGAATTAGATTAAAATAGAGGGAATTGTTGGATACGTGTAGGATTACCTTGAAAATTGGAAAATCTGTTTCTTTTTGCGTCAATAAGCTCCAACAAGCTGTAAAAGGCTGAATTTTGAATATGTTTCCACACATTTTGCCTCAGATGCCACTTATGCAACTCCGCGCCAATTCTTTCCTCAAAATTAAGAGATTCAGAAGCTTGTTCTACCTCAATACCAACTTCAAATAAAAAATTCCTGCTTACTTGGTGTGACCGAAAATAGTAGATCTATATATATATATATATATATATATATATATATATATATATATATATATATATATATATATATATATATAAATATATAAATATTTAAATATATATATTTAAATATATATATACATACATCTTATATGGAAAAAATTTTTATCCTACAGAAGTGGGCATTACGCACAATTTTAGGAAAGGGATTTAGGGAACCGTGCAGAACTTTATTCAGACAAAATAACATACTGGCTGTATATGGCCTGTATATTTATAGACTTCTCCTATTTCTCCAAAAGAATAGTCACTACTTTGATGAATACAGGAATGGGAATAGAGGTAGACAAGTCCATACTTATTTCTATCCTATTCACCGTTCTACATTGCGAGAAAAACATCCACAGTATGCAGCATTGAGGTTATATAATGCACTTCCAAAGTCTATACAAAAAATCAAAGAATACAAGACTTTTAACAGAACTATTTACTGCTTTATCTTATTAAGATGTGAACCATATAACTACAAGAGTTTGAAATTTTCTGTAAAAAAGAATAATTATATTTACTTAATTCGAATATTTTAGTTGCAACATATATGTAATCGATGTGATTGTTAATGTATTCTGTTTGTAGCTTTGCATTTTGAATTTTTTCATTTCAGTGCTACACACCTCCAGATTGGGAGGGTGTCGCAGGGATTGTTGAAAATAAAGATTATTATTATCATATATATATATATATATATATATATATTTGAATTGTTCTTGCCTGTGGTAATAAAAGATCAATAAAACGGGTTTAAAATCTACTCCGTCATACGAATAAAAACAAAGTCTCCTCTACATGAATAGGAAACTTACAACAACATTAATTATTATCAAATATTACTTTTATAGTTTGTGATTATATTTATAACAATCTACCACGAAAAAAATGTTGTTATTCTTGTCATTTATTGATTTCAAACTTGGAAATAAATTATAATAATTGAAAGGTTGAATAATATAATGAATAAACTATATAGGAATTTCAAACCAGATCCTAGAAAACCACCGTTATCGTGTTAACAAATCAGAAACGGATCCACGACAGTCCGAAAGTCTGGCAACATTGCGTGATAATTTAAAAATTCACAAATTCGAATTCTAAATTGTAGAAATTCAGAAACACTAAGAAGCTCTAATTATTAATGAATAAACTACTAATGCTTGACGTTGACAGAGCTACAACGATCACAACATGATAATCGATACCACCTTGAGAAATTGCGACGGCCTTGTAGATGAACTCGTTCGGACAAATCGATATTTATAATCTTGACATTTTCTCAATTTCCCTCATGTAATTGCCGCTCTTGAATTCCAGTGCAATCGCACTCCGAGAAATCCCATTACAGTCATGTGCGGCATAAATCAGTTTCCAATGATGAATATTATTAATATGGCATAAAACATTGATGAGTAATGTGTCGCCATGCTGCTCGTTCTCCGTCATTTGTAGGCGAACTGATTGAGCGCCACTTAGTTATTTGCGAATGCTAATTTCCCAATACTACGCGAAATCAGTGACGGATTAGCCACGTAGCAATAGTAGTAAATGCTACGGGCCCCGCGAATTGGGGGGCCTCGCACACCAACGCCTATCTGACAGTAAAAAAAAATAAGTTTTGATAAGTGTAAAATATCTTGCATGTCTTAAGCGCTTAGGCACTCCCACCTGAAAATCTAAAACTCGATTTCGTCACGTTAAGTCCTAGGTATATATTGATATTTAAAATAAAAACACTTGGCTTTAAGTTTCACAAATATATTGAATAAAAATTAACAATTACATTAGTCAACTAGTTTCGGGTTATGGGCCCATTATCAAGACTGAACAGAAAAATACTTAACAAGCTCATTTATAATATTGATTGTAGTAGAGGGGAAATTTGGTATTCAACTTGTTCATTTACGATGGGGTAATTCCTCTTAATGGCACTACTAATTTCTAAAATTTCCAACAGGTCAAGACATTTGCCCTTTTTACCTGGGTGGAGGCATATCGTTTTCTCGAAGTCGATGAAATGGTTAAATTTTATACAATGCTCTGACAAACCAGTGGTGTTTTGGTTAAACAAAATTGACTTTTTATGTTCTTCTACGCGAGTGTTGATTTTTCTGCCTGTTTGTCCGATATAAAAGGATGGGCATTCATTACAAAAGATTTTGTAAACACCACTGTTTTCTCCAATATTGTTCCTATCCTTGTTATTGACTAAGAGTGACTTTAAATTACGTTTATTTGTACATATGCTTTTAATACCGTTTTGTGATAATCTGTTGATGATTTTATTACTAATTCCTGGAATATAGTTTATTTAATGATATTTTTGTTCGCTTTTTATTAAAAAGTCAATTTTGTTTAACAAAAACACCACTGGTTTCTCAGAGCATTGTATAAAATTTAACCATTTCTTCGACTTCGAGAAAACGATATGCCTCCACCCAGGTAAAAAGGGCAAACGTCTTGACCTGTTGGAAATTTTAGAAATTAGTAGTGCCATTAAGAGGAATTACCCCATCGTAAATGAACAAGTTGAATACCAAATTTCCCCTCTACTACAATCAATATTATAAATGAGCTTGTTAAGTATTTTTCTGTTCAGTCTTGATAATGGGCCCATAACCCGAAACTAGTTGACTAATGTAATTGTTAATTTTTATTCAATATATTTGTGAAACTTAAAGCCAAGTGTTTTTATTTTAAATATCAATATTTAATCATGTTTCACCAAGTGATAAGCGAAACTTCAATATTAGTTCCTAGGTATATGTTATATAATACCCAGCACGAGAAACGTTGGTGTCAAAATCTACAACGATAATCTGAAGTTGTACCACATTTCTAAAAATTGAGCGCTGGTCGTACAAGTTATGTGTTTGGACTACTTACACTGCAATACACGCAAGTTGGTAGCACTGCAAAACTAACAGGGAAATTCCCTGATATTGTCATCTATCGAGCTGATCGTAAAACCCAAACAAATGAAATAGGATTCTATTGACTATCAAACTATTAAAATTTGAAGTACATTTATATTTGGCATAACGAAAAAAACTATAAAAAGCTATTTAGATGTGAGTCATTCTTGAGAAAAAATGTTGAGTTCGAGTCTTCCGAGTTGTTCGGATCTTTGAATAATCTTCGAGTAGGTACTGTTTTAGGAACTAGTTCTCGATATTTGAATACTAAACTGCAATATTAAAAAATAGTACAGAATAAGGTTGTTATGTTTGATTCACATTTATAGTCAAGCATTGTATTTTAGTTGAATCGGTTAACATTCCACCATATTATTGTAACACCAACAGTTATGACCCCCTGGCGAATGAAAAAAATTGCCAAAGTTTCTTGTCAGTTCTCATGGCTCAACTCCAATCAATAACTGACCGTATGCAAATTTGCTCAAATAGCTCTTTCACAAGTATCATGGATGTCATTTACTTACATGAATATAAATTTGAATTCGATTGTTCGTATGTAACTTTGATTGTACCTAATGAATATTTGAAAGAATATACCTTTGAACTATTTTATTACTAGAAATTGAAAAAAGTCAACCAATTTGGTTTGTAAGTAATAAAAAAATATAGCAAGTTCATTTCCAAAACTGGTATCATTACACGCACACAGATATACGTATTCCTACATAGCCGCTCCGGGTTGTCACTCATACATATTTTCGGTATTATTCTCTAATCTGAGTTTAATACCATAAACTTAGAATCTAAAGTAAACCTAGGAGCTCTTGGCCGAAATTGCTACAGGCCCCGCGCTGGCTTAATGCGGCACTGCGCGAAATGGTAAGCATGATTTATTTAAATTCGTGTCGATTAGACGTCAATTGAGTGAATTGTTATTCGTATTTTCTCCGAAAATAAAAGATTATTGCAGCGTTTTTGAATCTTTCAGCATTCGTGTACCAATTTTCCATCATAACCTGTAAAATGTACCTACTGTATGGGCAAATTTAGATGTTTGTATGGGGTATCTCGGTAACTATAGAAGATACAAAAAAAATGGAGGGCGCATTCTCGATTTTTTTTTCGAGACAAATTCACTGGCGAAAACCAAAATTTGGTATAGTGTTTTGTTCTCGAGTTCATTCATTTAATTTGAAATGAACGGCAAAGCCAATTTACAATTTAACAATTTCCAAATAACAACAAAAATGAAAAACTATACTTATAGTTATTGAAAAAATATAACAAAAATCGGATCAATTTGGCAAAAAGATAATTCAAACAGCCTCAAAATGTGTCTTCAGGCTGAAAATGGATATCTGGAATAAATCAACATCTATCGGATTTGCCTCTTTCATAGCTCGTTCAGTAGGATTGTTCATACCGTAGTTTGTAGGAATGAAATCTACACTGAACAAGTCTCTATGCCTCAGAACTACAATATTAGCATTCAATTTTAACCTAGACAGTAAATATTCAGAGTCAATAAAGTTATTGAGTAATTTGTATATAAACATTATATCGAAATTATTTCTTCTAGTGGCTAAAGCTTTAATTGATAGGAAACTATATAAAAAATCATAGTCTATTAAGTCCTTGTGCTCATTTTGTAGGCAACCCATTTCAAGAGTTTGCGCTGAACACATTCCATATTATTCCTATGAATTTCATAATACGGCGACCAAACTACATATGGATATTCCATAATGCTCCGGACATTAGTGAAATAAACCAATTTAAGAACTGAGATATTGTTGAAGTCTTAAGGTTTTCTCTCAATAAACCCCAACATCCTCAAAGCTTTCTGTATTATAATATTGGTATGCTGAATGAAATCTAATTTGTGATCTAGGTGAATTCCCAAGTCTATATAGTCTATAACAAGTATACTTGAGCTTTAGTTAACATTATATAATGTATAATCATATTCAACCGGATATTTAATTCTGAAAAATCTCATCACATTGCATTTCTTGATATTATAGTTATGTGTGTCGTTAAAAATTTTTCGTAATCTCGTTGAAAGATTACATTTTGATTCCGAAGAAAGAAAAAGCCCCGTACCTCGCAAATCTAATAGACCAATAAAGGGAGATTTTAAATCGACATTTGTTGTGGAAGGCTGACTTTTTGATAATATCTTCGTTTTTATATGTAAAACGAGAGTCAATAGTTTAAAAATGAAAATCAGCCTGCAAGGCTTGTAAAAAAAAGAAAAACCACCCTCAAAACCACTTTTTTTGAAATATCTCGGAAACATAAAAAAATATGGAAAAATGTTTCCAACAAAAATTGTAGATATTAAAATTTTCTACAAAATTGTTCCTGATCACTTTTGGCCTATTTGCAATAGAAACCGAGATATTTGCAATGTATTTTAAATAAATTAATACGCGCCACCTATTGACTAATAGTATAAGTGACACACTTCGAATAATTTTCTATAGAAATCATTATTTGCAATTTCCTTCGCTCTTGTGTACTGAAAACATGAAAACATTGTCTGGTGTATTTATCCGAGAATTATTGGCGGAGATCTCTGTCTGAGATATCAAACGACGATTATTCATGCACTTTCCTAATACCGTTAGAATAATATATGAAATACTGAATTAATATTATCGTACGGTTACATCTGAAACAGATGAAAACTATATATATATATATATAATATATATATATATATATATATATATATATATATATATATATATATATATATATATATATATATATATATATATATATATATATATTTATATCTAGGTATATATAGTATATATATATATATATATATATATATATATATATATATATATATATATATATAATATATATATATATATATATATAGAAAGATTACCGAAAGCTTGGAAAGAGGAATAAAGAAAATTCATCCATCATAATTCCCACTAATTGCCACATACCCTTACTTCAATAGATTCGAATATATAATTCTAGAGTAGCGGTTATCTAATTTCTTTATATATATATATATATATATATATATATATATATATATATATATATATATATATATATACATATATATACTATATATATATATATATATATATATATATATATATATATATATATATATATATATATATATATATATATATATATATATATATATAATATTATATATATATATTTGAATTGTTGTTGCTGTGAACTATTTTTATATTTTTGATATTGATTATCAACAACAGGATTGGTGCATCCCACAAAACTCGATTTAATTAAAAAGTTGACGTTTCGCCACGACATTCGTGGCTTTATCAAAACTTGCACTGACAAAGAAATGATTTGTTCATTTGTTAATAGCAAGATATGTTTGACAGTGAATGTCAAAACGCATTAGAAGTAATAAGACACATAAAAATGGTTACTACAGTTAAATTTGCATTGTTATTGTTGACAAAATAAGAAAAAATAAGAAAAAAATAAAAAAAATATTTATGTTATCCGCAATTGCATATTTGAACGTAGTTTTCTGTTTTGACCAACTTTACTCCTTAACAATTTTCGATATTTTCAAATATAAAAGGTACTTTTCTCTTGAGTGAAATTCATTATTTTTCGAGCACACCGCGTATACGACTGAAAAAATGTGATATCTGATGATTGTAATTTAGATTTCTATATGGTTCCAACTTAGTGAGACAAACTATAAGTATGTAATATAATTTCTATATAAAATATATATATATATATAGTATTAATATATATATATATATATATATATATAATATATATATATATATATATAATATATATATATATATATATATTATATATATTATATATATTTTTTCTATATATATATATATATATATATTCATTCGAATTGTTGTTGCCTGTGAACTATTTCTAATCTCTTGATAATTATTAGCAATAACAGACTTGTTGAATCTCAAAAAACTGGATTTCATTAAAAAAATGACGTTTCGCCACAACATTCGTGGCTTTATCAAAACTTTTAAAAAAATTCAAACGTCAACTTTTTAATAAAATCGAGTTTTTTTGAGATTCAACAAGCCTGTTATTGCTAATAATTATCAAGAGTTCATATATATATATATATATATAATATATATATATATATATATATATTATATATATATATATATATATATATATATATATATATATATATATATATATATAGATATAATATATACTATATATATAATATATATATATATATATATATAGATATATATATATATATATATATATATATATATATAGATATATTAGGATATAATAATATATATATATAAATATGATTATATATAATTATACTATATATATATATAGATAATAACTATAGTATATAGTTATATAATATATATAGTATATATATATATATATATATATATAATATATATATATATCATGATATATATAATATATATATATATATATATATATATATATTATATATATAGTTACTATAATATATATATATATATATATATTATATATATATATATCGTTATATCGTATGTTTTCTCGGATGGTGGAATGAATTCAGAGAAAGATTCCGGGGTTCAATCCGATTTCGCGAAGTTTGTTGGCCTGAGAAGCACCGTTTTTTTTCACGACGTTTTCGGTCGCCAAAATCTCATTTGGCATTTTCAAGTGCTGCTGTACGTCTGGTGACTCGACGGCAACTAGTTGCAAAGTAAACTTCCGAAATCGGATTGAAGCCCGGAATCTTTCTCTGATTCATATATATATATATATATATATATATATATATATATATATATATATATATATATATATATATATATATATATATATATATAATAATACGAAATACTGAATTCATATATTATCGTACGGTTATATCTGAGACAGATGAAAACTTGTTTATTTTAAATGAAAAATGATGATAAAAATTATATTAAAGATGAATTTTTAGTTTCCTGAAAAAACGATATTTCTGTTTTTGAGACAGTTTATTTGCCTATCGGATATATGTAGATTTTTTTATAGTTTTTAAAGTAATAACAGGCTATTGAGAATATATTTATTAACGGTTGACGTTTCGTTACCTTCAATTTTGCTCATATGGCAGTATCGTCCGCGAATTAGGAAATTGAGGTATGTCGTGTTGTAAATATGTTAAATAGTTTTGGCTCCAAAACCCATCTGCATTTATCTTTTTCCACTGTTGACCGACAATTGTTTACTTTTACCTGAATATGCTTTGAAGTACGAGTGAATAAGCTTGATCAGATGGTGAGGGAATCTTTTTTGAATAATTTTGTGGATGAGTCCATCTATCCCAACTCTATCGAAAGCCTTTTCTATATCGAACAGAGCTAATATAGTGTTTCGGTTTCCATTGAAATTTTTAATGATCATTAGCTATTCGTACAATTTTTTGTGTTGTTTATCTTTAAAACCGAACTGGAACTCGTCTTTCATTTGGTTTGTTTCACCACTTTATTAAGTCTTTTCAATATATGTACTTAACTTTCTCGTAGATTATACCTATCTTTCGGGTCTTTACCTGCCTTCAGGATTGGAATAATGGTAGATGTTTTCCATATGGTCGGCCATCCATATAGAGGTAGATTTTTCACTAGTTTACTAGCAACCTCTTCGCCCCCTAGGGCTTTGTTATTCGGTAGGGCCTTTATGATACCCCTAACTTCGTCGAAGGTTACTAGTAATGCATGGATTTTCCCACAATTTGAGGGTATTCCTGATTTCAGGAAGTTGTATGTTAAGAATAGGATTAATTTTATTATAGTCATTAAAATGCGTTTAGATTTACGTTTGTGAACCTTAGAGGACATCAGCCTTGGAATTTAGGACCTGTACATAAATATCAAGTACCAGGTCAATTTTGAAGTTAGCTACCCGTTTTTTAGTCTTCGTGGCGAGTGAATTTCAGGTTGAATTCCTCTGTTGCCAAGTCTAATCAGTGACGACGAACACCTCCCAAAAGTTTTTTTGAAAAGTTAAAAGCGAAAGTGTTAAACACTGTTGATACTCTCTGTAATGAGCCGCTTTGAGCACCGGCTGCTGAACGAAATTAATTGTTGTTCAACAGAAAAAGGACTCGTCAATCTTTAATTTGAAAAAAAGCAAGTCAAAAGCGATGGACGAGAGAAATATAAACAGTGCGGAAAATGAGGAAATCGTTTGCAGTTTCATTCTGGTGCAGTATATTTTTTTTATTGGTGGTTGACCGCCACGATCCGGAAATTATTTCCCCTTCTAATTCTTCCTGAAGAATGCCTTCGCAACAAAGGGCCGCAAACATCGAGGATTTTTCAAAATCTTTTACCACGCGGTTCATTCCGGTGAACCAAAGCTTTTCTCAACATACCTTCCGGACCGCGGGAAATCTTTCTGAACACACACATATCATATATTATATTATATATATATATATATACATATATATATAATATATATATATAATTATATATATATATAAATTATATATATATATATATATATATATATATATATATATATATATATATATATATATATATATTATATATAATATATATATATATATATATATATACTATATATATATATATATATATAATATATTATATATATATATATATATATATATATATATATAGATATTATATATATATATATATATATATATATATCGTTGTCCTCACTAAGTTGAACCCATTTTGGGAAAACTTTTTTATTATTCCTTTCAGGAAGACAGCAGCTATTCTTTATAAAAAGTTCTGTATGTTCTAAAATGTAAATACAGATATCACATTTTTTTCGCGGTGTGTCGAAAAATATGAATTTCACTCAAGAGTAAAGTACCTTTTATATTTGAAAATATCGAAAATTGTTAAGGTAAAAAAGTTGTTTCAGACTGAAAAACTACGTTCAAATATGCAATTGCGCCTAACATAAAATCTTTTTTTTTCTTATTTGTCAACAAAATACAATGCAAATTTAACTGCCTAGCTAACCCATTTTTAATGTGTCTTATTACTTCTAATGCGTGTCTGACATTTCACCACTGCTCCAAAACCATATTCTTGCTATTAACAAATCAACAAATCATTTTTCTCTTGTGTCAGCCTGGCACAGTTTGATAAAGCCACCCGCAATGTCGTGGCCGAAACGTCAACTTTTTAATTAAATCGAGTTTTTGAGATTCACCAAGCCTGTTATTGCTAATAAATATCCAAAAGTTAAAAATAGTTCACAAGCAAACAACATTTCAAATATACTATGATATATATACTATATACTATATATATAATATACCATATATATATATACGATATATATATATACTCTATATATATATATATATATCTATCTTAATATATATATATATCTATATATATATATATATATATATTATATATATATATATATATCTATATATATATATATATATATATATATATATATATATATATATAAAACAGAATTCTTCGTGTTAACGACACCACGTTCGTGGCAATAAAATGAAGTGAACTAGGACATTTATTTCTTTTTTTGAAACTAAATCAACAACAAACCTCCTAGCGGAGCTGTTATACGAGTCACGAAACATCGAAATGCCTCCCATATACCCTAGGATGCTGTATGTTAGAAACATTAAGTTGTCTATCACAATCAATGGAAATGATAGACAGTCTGTTTCGCCCTAATTTGGGGCTCATCAGTATCATCTATCCATCGAAAGTGATAACCAACCAAATATTTCCAACGACGTTATATTTTCCTTCCCAGTGACCTATATGGATATAAATATGACACAGCGCCACCAGTCGGAAACAAATGAACCACATCCCACAGAGAGAAGAAAACATTCGGCAACGAGAACTCGCACGCACTCCTGACACCCCGAAGGTGGTTACTATAATCGCTAAGCAAGAAGTAAAGTTGATACATCCATTCGATGTAATTCAAACTTTCACACGCCGCCAGTAACAAGAGCTCCAAATTTTATCCCTTTTATAGGGAGCAAAAAAATAGAAAACAGAATATTTCGTGTTAACGACACACGTTCGTGGCAATAAAATAAAGTGATATATATATATATATATATATATATATATATATATATATATATATATATATATATATATATATATATATATATATATATATATATATATACTATATACTAATATATATATATATATATATATATATATATATAATATATATATATATGTGTGTATATATATATATATAAAAGTATATATAATATATATATATATATAAAAATACATACATATATTATATATATATATATATATATATATTATATATATATATTGTATATATATAGATAATTGTATATAATATATATATATATATATAATATATATATATAATATATATATATATATATTATATATATATATATATAATATATATATATATATATATATATATATATATATATATATATATATATGTATATATATATATATCGATGGCTTAATTCTAATACCCCGTATCTGACAATTTTACGATTTTTAGATTTACTGAGCAATGTGAAGCTAAGTATATTTCACACATTATTACAATATCCGGTTATCTGGTTTAAAAGTTTTGCTCCCCCCCCCCCTCCCTCCTCTCCTCCCTCCTCTCCTCCTCCTTGGGGGGGGGAAAAAAAAAAAAAAAAATTAAATTTTTAAAATCCGGAAAAAATAAAAACCCGTTTAAAAATATACGGCCGGTATCTGATCCACTCTAGGAAGCTCGAAAAAATACCCTGTATCTGCTAGTTCAGTGTTGTTTTTTTGTAGCGTTTACATCATGCTGGTAAACACGCGATTGTTTTTTGTGCAAAAATCTATAAAAGGTAAGTAAATTGTGGTTTATATTGTAGTTACATGATAATGTAATATGCCGTAACTGATATTTTCTTAAAAATACTTTAATGTGTAGTTATAATGCCACTTGAAAATTTTCTCTACAATACGGGATGTTAGCATAGTTTTTTTTTAATAATTTTGTTTGATACGGGGTATTCTCGGTGCATTTTGGCGGTAAACTCGAACTTTTCTAGATCATGGTAAAGAAATTTGATAGCAATGGTTTATCCTGGGTAGAGAATAAAGTGGTTCTTAAAAAAAATAAGATGGAGACTAAGTCGGGGTTGTATCGGTATTTAAACATTATACTTATTATCTCTCCTAAGAGAATAATGTGATACACAAAAATGGTTCTAGCTTCAGACGGTTGCGTTTCAATATGTCTTCTTGGTTTCATAAGAAAAATTTTATTAGAGGAAAGTTCAGCTAACAATTATCTGGCTCACTTTTTTTAGATGAATTCTTTACGAGCAAAGAAGATCCTGCTGATGGCCTTAAAAAGTCACCCAAATGAAACAACAACCACCACTTACACAGTAAATACTGATGGCACTTTATCAGAAACTAATGAATACAGCAACTCTGATTTTGAAAGTCAAAACATTCCAGTATAAGAATCCAATAAAACAGTTCCTACAAATAATGGGGATACACACAATAAAACCGAAGTGGAATACTACCAAACTAACAATATGCAAAAAGTTGCAGAACTGATAAGGGAGGATCTTAGTGACACAGAAAATGGAGAAAATGAAAAAATAGATTACCAGTCACTTCAAAAAGAAAAGACAAGCGATAAAGTTTTGAATCTTGATTTTAATGACAGCGACAATGAATATTTGGAAGATGGCGATTCTCCTGATAATCCGGATTCTCACCCTGATAATAAGGAACTGAGTACTAACAGTGAACCTGAAGAAGATGGAGAAGTTACCAAAACACGTAAACGGAAGAAAAACGCAGATAAAGCCGACTGGTTGGTCAATAAAACAAAGTACAAAAGAATGAGGGGAATGAGGTATGAAGGTTATCAAAGAAACAAAAAGAAAGAAATTACTTACGGAATTAACAGGCCAGAAAAAAAAATGGGCGATTCTTGCAGATCAAGTGTATGTCAAAAATCTTCTAAACATTTCTGTAATACTTTTACAGAAGACGAAAGAAGACTCATGTTACAAGCATTTTGGGGAAACATGGACTGGGGGGAGAAAAGGGCTTATATCACCGGAAATATGGAGTACACCACAACAAAAAGATCATCCAAAGGAATCGAGCCTTCCAGAAGAGGTGGAACATACTAGTATTATTTGAGAAATGAAAACAATCAGAAGAAGAAATATGTAAATTAATGTTTTTGAATACCTTTGGGCTAAATGAAGACATGGTTCATGGGTGGTTTAAAACAACAGAACATGGTCTAAACACCACAAGTAAAATACGTGAATCAACAGTAAAGCATGAAGATAACAAGGAAAAAAGGGCCACCCTTATTTCGTGGTTCGAAAGCCTTCCCAAAATGCCATCTCAGTTATATTTAGAAACCATAATTCAGTCAAAAGCGCAACTTTATAGGGAATATGTAACCTATTGTGATACTAACAATAAAGCAAAAGTGTCTTCTACTATTTTTGATGAAACATTTTGTGATATGAATTTAAGCCTTTACAAACCAAAGAAAGATTTCTGTGATGCGTGTGCTTCACACGAGGTTGGAAATATAGAAGAACAAGATTATGCCTATCATATAGAGCAAAAAAATTTTGCTCGAGAGAAGAAAACAAAAGATAAAGAAGAAGCCTGCCATTTAAAAAACTACACTTTTACTACGGATCTACAAGCAGTGAAAAACTGCCCACTAATCAATGCCAGCGCTATATATTATGAGAAAAAATTAACCGTTCACAATTTTACAGTATATAACTTGGAATCTCATGATGGGGCAAATTATTGGTGGGATGAAACAGAGGACGATT
>JARQZK010004359.1:395000-397500 GCA_030704885.1 Cynegetis impunctata | reverse complement strand
AAAATTGAGCACTGGCTGCAAAAGTTATGTGTTTGTACACATAAAGCAAGTTTGTAGAACTGCAAACCTAACTGGGGAATTCCCTGATATTGTCATATTATATCGAGCTAGTCGTAAAATCGGAACAAGTAAAATAGGATTCTATTGACTATGAAACTATTATAATTTGATGTACTTTTTTATTTGGCACAACGTAAAAAATTCTTTAGATCTTAGTCTAGCATTGTATTTTAGTTGCATCAGTTTACATTTCACCATATTATTGTAACACCAACACTTGGTGACTCCCTGGTGAATGAAAAAGAGTGGCGAAGTTTCTTGTCAGTTCTCAACCCCAATCAGCTAACTGACCGTAGGCAAATTGGGTATGTAGCTTTGATTGTATCTAATGAATATTTAAAATAATATACGAAATATCTTATTATCAAAGTTAAAAAGTAGCCAACCAGTTTGATTTGTAAATATAGTTTATTACACGCACACAGATATACGTGCTTCTACATAGCCGCTCCGGGTTGTCACGCACACACATTTTCGGTTTTATTCTCTAATCTGAGTTTAATACGATAAACTTAAGAACCTAAAGCGAACCAAGGGCTTCTTGGCCGAATTTGCTACAGGCCCCGCGCTGGCTTAATCCGGTACTGTTGCTGCGTCCTAAAAAAAAAAACGAAAACAAAAGTAATTTCTTTTGTATGTGTGTGCGTACGTTCCTTCCAGTCACGTAATCGATCTTTTAAATAATACATTCTCTGAGATATGCTACTAAAAAAAAAAGCTGAACAAAAACAAAAGTATTTTATTTTGTTTATGTGTGTTGTGAGTCGTTTAATAAATTTTTCTGAATGATACTTTCTCTAGGTTATGCTACGACCTTTTTATATATGTGTGTGTGTGTATGTGTAATTTCCTTTCAGTCAATTAATCATTTTTTTAAAAATAGTTATTCTTTAGAATATGCCTATGCCCCCCCTTTAGTGTGATCGCGCCCCCCAAGTGGAGAATAGAATGAAGTACAAGATTGGTTATCATATTCGTTGCATACCCCCTGGATCAACATTTTCACGATCTTTTTGATGTTAAAAATATTTTTACCCGTTCTTTTTTGGGATCTCCAGCGGCCTCCAAAAAAAAAGTGAAGAGTCAAAATAGGAGGAAAAGCGCATGAGCGCAAAATTATCCAATTATTCGAAAAAGATATGAAACTAAATTATGAACATCACATGCGAAATTTAATCTTCAGTGATTTTTGAGTTGTGCATGGAACTAAACAACCCAAAAACCCCTTTCAAATTGAATTTGAGTAATGTACGTGGATAGAGTTGATGCTGAGGAAATTCCATCTGATGGTATTCACTTGTTTCTCTAACGGTCGCCATTTTATGTAGATATTTCTTGGTTTTGCGTGATTTTTGAAGATTCGCGCAACCCCAAAGCTTATTTAGATCAAGTTAGACAATAGAAATTTTTCACGTGGATTGAGTTGTGTTAGAAAAGTGCATTTATTCTCAACCGCCGCCATTTGAATGTAGATCTTTCATGTCTTTTTCATTTTTTTTTCAAAGATTTGAGTACCTCCACAGTTTCAGTTGATTGAGTTAGAGCAGCCATAAACAAACTTTTTTTTTCTTGGGCCTCTTTCAGATTTTAGTTGTGTCGTGCGGGCCGCTACCTACATAAATCACATCTGTTATTTTAGGCCAAGCTACAGAGATTTTTTCATGTAAAAAGTGTTAGAAGAAAACCAGCTCCGCCATTGTGTGTAAAATAGTTCCACATGATATAGTGATATGTTTTTCACTCGACTTTATTATTTATGTCTTTGTTATTAACAATTTTATGCAAAATATTGCGTTTTTCTTAGTTTTTTGCTTATAAAATTGAAACTATCAGAGTAATCGTGATGATGTCAAAAGGCTTATTGTAGAAAATGAAAAGACGAAAAAAATGAGAGGTCGGACGACTCGATCAGACCCTTAGTCTAAGGGAAAATTGGAAAAAACCGTCCAAAATGCAGTTTTTTCAAAAGTTCATAACTCGGTTATTTTTTGAGTTGTAGCGTAGATCCTCCGGCTAGTATTATTCATCACTATAAACTTTATTTGTGCGAAGAGCAGGGCTGTCCGATGCATAGTTTTTGATCTGTGGCCATTTGATTATGTTACTATGCAATTTTCCAGCAGACCTGAATGCGGCAGATATGGTCCGATTTCAATTTACTAAAAAGATTTTGAAAGTAGAATTCTCATAGTTCAAAACATTCATCTTGGTTTTCCATAAAAACGCTGAGAAATATTTTAAAAATAAAGCTGAACATGACGAAAAACGGCCGAGCGCGTAAGAGTAGTTGAGGAGTGGGGGTAGAGCAGCAGGCAAGGAGAAGTATGACATTCGAAAGCGTCGGCATTTTGAACGTGACAGTAATTTCTAAACGTTGTCAGATAATAATTGTAAACCCCCACTCTTCAACTACTCTCACGCGCTCGGACGTTTTTTGTCA
>JARQZK010004359.1:365000-387500 GCA_030704885.1 Cynegetis impunctata | reverse complement strand
TCAATATATATTATCTGGTATGTTCAAAGGAATTCATAATGGAGTTACTGCCCATCTATCCAAGAAAAAGATGGAAGATATCAGCGTAGGTAATAATAAAAATAGAACATATGGGAATATACATACTTTATTCATTCAAAGGGTAGTCAAATGATATATAAAATAGCCACAAAAATGTTTGGAAAACTTTGAGACACAAGTAAAAAGTTATAAATCAAAATTAAATATGAAATGTACAAAACTAACAAATTCTTTCTACATGAGAAAGATCTAGGCCCACCATTCTAATAACAGTACAGAATTAAGCTACATATTATGTCTTTATTCATTATGTCCAATATACTCTTTGCATATTGCCTATCTTAATCTACTTCATCTAATTAATATTGACTCTTCAGAGTGACTCATTTTACGTATATTTATATAATATAGATTCTTCTGACATCAAACCAAAAGCTAACAAAATATTGGGCCACACCCATAGTCATAGTATGAACAGCCATTTTACAATTAAATTTACACAACATTACCACAATCACTCTTGAGATTCAGTACATAGAACAACTTTGTCGTTTCCAATAAATGCAATCGAAGAAACACTTCGCTTCATCTTGTATCTCATATTATACTCTGCAACATCTGAATTTTTTGAAATTACCTAAGTTATTAATTATATATATATATATATATATATATATATATATATATATATATATATATATATATATATATATATATATATATATATATATATATATATATATATATATATATATATATATATATATATATATATATATATATATATATATATATATATATATATATATATATATATATATATATATATATATATATATATATATATATATATATATATATATATATATATATATATATATATATATATATATATATATATATATAGATATATATATATATATATATATATATATATATATATATATATATATATATATATATATATATATATATAAATATATATATATATATATATATATATATATATATATATATATATATATATATATATATATATATATATATATATATATATATATATATATATATATATATATATGTATATGGACCACCAGGAACTGCATCGATCGATATCTTGAAAACTGAATATAGAAAAAATTTTGAATTTGGAAACTTGCTTGTTGTCTTAGAGTCTACTCAGCTAAAATATTTAATCTATTGGGCAATTACCTTAATTTTGGATGTTTAGTACTACAAAATTAAAAAATGGGGAGATTCCTTCTGAAAAAATTGATTTTTATCAGTTTTCTCAATCTCATTTTAGATCTTATTTTTTGAACACCCTGTATGATTAGTTATCGAAATATTATACAAAATCTATTAAATTAAGTCCTTCTCAACAATGAATCCAACCCAACGTAAGTAATAAAGGCTTCCTTATAGGAAAAATTGCTAATTTTATTAGGACTTGCTTTCGTCATTTTTGACATAAAAACTTAAATATGTCAAAAACGCTTAGACTTAGGTATAGGACATAATGCATAAAACCGACCTAGAGACTTGGTAGAATTCAAAAATGTAATAATATATAGGGTGTCCCATTCGAAATAAGCGACTTAGGATCTATTTTCGGTATAACCGGAAGTGCCCAATAAATGAAAATATTTTAGCTGAATAGGCCCCAAGATATCTAGCCAAAATTTCCAATGTTTCCTACATTCAGTTTCTGAGATATCGATCGATGCAGTTCCTGGTGGTCCACACTATATATATAATGGATATATTTGGAAGTTTCTTCGACCTCCGGTCCTGCATCCGTTTTTCAATGCAATTTCACGACGTTAATTATAGGTCAGCTAGAAAATACAAACAAACAAAAATCGTGAGAAATTAAAAAAACTTTAACATTACATGAAGACACCGATATTTTAAGTATTGAACATATCCGGTACATTATAACCTCAATAACTAGCAACGTTGTTTTTTCTAATCACTTCGCTACTCGTCGTTCGGTCAACCGCAGTCGCGTGCGGAATAGTTACACTTTCCGCACAGCTAATATCAGTTGACTGTACTTCCCTCAATATTTGTATTGAATTAAGCATTTCACATGGCACTATAATGGGCGAAAACACGTTCAGAAGTATACAAACTCTGAAACTTTATCACGAAGACATATTGGGGTAAAAAAAGCCGAATAATTTTTGCTTCGGTCGTCTATCATGCCCTCATAAATACATTGCGTGCGTAACAGGGATTCGATTTTGTATACCAATAATCTAAGGGGGGGGTGGTTTGTCTTGAATCTAGTCTGAATCCGGGACTCTGGCAATATGGCATCTCGTGATTCATATAGTTCCATCATTTTACATGAAACTGAGTAGAAATCAGGAAATATACCAATATTTCATAACATATCTACTAAATGTCTTGACAGACGAATAAATCATGTATTTGATTTACCAATGAATAAAAAGAAACATTTCAGTCGTTCCAGAGAAACCGATATTGGTTTCATTTCGAATTTATAACTATAACCGATCATGTAGATGATCTCAAACTGCTTATTTTTAATAAATCACATAGTCTTGCTTTTCTTTGACATTTATTCAAACAAATGGCCTAGTGGATCAGTAAGATGAGTCTCGATAGCAACGTCATTCCCATCCATCCTTAAAGCAGTAAAAGAACAACAAGTAGGCCACCATAAAAAATAGACAACTGTTTCGGCAATATTGATTCCTCTTCAATATTGTACATCTACCGAATCATTTAGATCTTTCGCTCGTACCTGCCAACTCCGAAGTCAAGAAACACTGACATGTATGAAAACGCCTGGCATCCAATAAGTCATGCTTTCATCACTTTAAAGGTGGCTGCAATTTTGCGGGTAAGAGCAATCATGAAGACATTATTGGATGTTTCTGTACACAGTGTCTCATCACGGGGTTATTCGGAATAATAAGTGAAAGATCTGGATGGTTATCATATTGGTAGGTGGACAATACTGAAGAGGCTCCAATAGGGCCGAAATAGCTGTCTATTGTTTCGATCGTTTGTGGCAGTCAACTATATGTTTCGAACATTCACCACCCATATATATATATATATATATATATATATATATATATATATATATATATATATATATATATATATATATATATATATATATATATATATATATATATATATATAAATAAATATATATATATATATATATATATATATATATATATATATATATAATATATATATATATATATATATATATATATATATATATATATATATATATATATATATATATATATATATATATAGCTTTCTGTGTACTTAGGTAATTGAGCTATATGTCACTTTTCAATCAGATTTGTGTCTAATATAGATATAACTTAATGATTGCGATTTTCTTCGAAATAATAATTTGCATTGAAGAAGTAAAAAATCTTGACCATGTGATTGAAGCGTGTTACATTAATTTGTGTTCTATTGTTGGTACTCATACACATGACACGTTTGATCATGTAGTCAGCATTGTTTACCTTCTTGAATTCTGCAAATTGATTCGTGTATATGATTTACAGAAAATTAATAATGAATAATATTTGTGTGAATCTCAAAAAAATTTATAGTTTGTGCAGTAATTGGCTCTAGTATTCTACATAGAGGTCACTAGATTTTCAATCTTAATAGGAATGGAGATTAGATAATAAGCATCACAGAATAGGATTTTTCACTTCCGTTCTAGTAGAGTAGAATACTATTCATATGTCCATCTCGAAATTATGATATCCGATTGCATTTTTTGGAAACGGTACGGCACAGGCATTAGTGCGTAAAAGCTCTCCAAAATAATCTACTATTTATCACATCAAAATGCCGAACAAATCGAAGCAGTACCTACAAAGATACAGTGATAACACAAACTCAACAAAGTCAGTAAATTTGCAACACTAATATTCTTCTAAGATTACCTTGAAGAAGTTACCTCAGATTCAGGAAGAATGCCGAATAATTGATTGGCCGTTTCAGGTTGAAATAAATGTTTCAACTTCCACAGTTATTTTTCCCGAATTTGAAGTATTTTTATACATCGAAGTTATTTTCCTCCTAAGATACATCTCATGATATGTCTTCAGTAGAGTAGTACACTTTTAGAAAATACATTTAAAGTTATCTCTCGTATCAAATACTTATGCAGTTTACACATTTATATAACTACTTATTTATTGGACAGGACAGCTGAAGTCACATTCAAGATATGTACGAAGTTCGATTTGAAATAAACTTGTTCTCGAATAGAATGATATGTTTAGGTATTTTTTTTTCCATTTGATTGATATGTATACGTTACGTAGTATTTATACTGATATGTTTATGCAATTGTGATTGTAACTATTCATATATTCGCAAATGCTTTGCGAGTGTCGCTCTAATGTTTATCAGCAATATAAGAAGTATTATATACTAATTGCGGTATACCCTGTTGCTCTAGTGTTCCAATATACTTTGGAGATACTTTAATAACATCTTGCAGCAAAAATTAAATAACTGTTAACTAATTTTTTCTCGTGATTGAGTAAATTGGTTCGACAAAATTCACAACTATCTTTATATTGCTGATATCCTGAAATCAAAGTTCACTTACATCTAGAGCAGGCCGAACAACTACTTGCTCAGGTGAGTACACCACAGTAGATCAAGTATTCATTCATCTAAATATTCAACTATAAAGTACAACAGAGTGGTCGGTATGCATTTATCAAAACACCACTTCACCCTGAAAATCTTGGCAACGCAGCTTTGATAAACTTAAGCTAAGGCCACGATAGGAGCCCAACTCGTCTTGACTTCACGGTTTGTTCGTGACTTAGAATGGACATAAAATCTGTATTTTTTTATTAACATAAACGAAACTTTGCTCGTCTGGTGAGGCCGTAGTCTTAAATCCGGCTTGGCTCTAATAACACCATTCAATAAACTACATTGTAACCAACCCAATTAGATACCAAGTATGCGTTAGTTTTCAGTTCTTTGTACATTTAGATCAGTGAATATTTGCTCACATGGTCCTCACCCAGGCGGTGCTATATAAGATATACAATAGATTTTTTCCTAATCAACCAAAGGGCGAATAAAGCAAACACCACACCAGCAGATTTCATAACCAAACAAGAAATTTAGTTGAAATAGCACCACCTTTGTTTCTACTGGTACATTTTCGAAGGAACTAGGTCAACGGTAAAGCTAGGACGAGAAATCAGTTTTTCTTCAAACTCCTTAATCAGTCTATTAAGTGCATCCTAAGCTATCATAAGATTGTTTAATATACTACAGCTAGATTGAGTCTTAGAGGTGAATCCACACTAGATTTATGAAGAAATATGGCATTGCATTTATACCTGAATCTTAATCTCAATAGAAAGATACAGCTAGTGAAGAATTTACTTTGGTTCTGATTTTCAAACAAAGATATTGAAATATATGGAAAATATGCATTATGAAAAATTTTCAATCTGAATTGATCAGTATTTTTTTTACGAATCAGAAAATCTGAATAGTAATATTCTTCTTCTAATGTGGAAAAATAATTCAATTTGAGGTAGTTCTTGAGAAAAAATAATAATTATTTCATTACAGTAAAATAAAAAAAAAGTCACTCGAAGAATAAATATAACACTTTGTAACTTCATATTTCACTTTGAAACAAAATAAAAATAATTATAACCAAGAGAAGAACCAAGAGAAGAAAAGACGCTCTTTAATGTTTGAGAGGATTTTCATGGATTTTCATGGAAAATAGATTCAAAATGTATGCTCAGCTGCTATGACTAAATGTGCACTACTTCAATTCATCTATGAACTCATTGTATTTGTAATAATTTCTTTTATACTTTGAGAACCAAATGTCATGAAGTATTAATTTTTTTTCCCTTCAATTATAAAATTATTCAGCGTCTGTAATTATACCGGGTGGAGCATTTGGAAGAGTCCACCATTTCTAATGGTAGTATTGTTTCTGGAAAACACCAAGACAGGTCAATTTTTCTTTCGAGAGGGACATCTTTTGATTCCAAATTCAAGAATCTTAAATGACATAGGCGGCTCATATGACATATCATTTTAAAGGTAGTTCAATGCTCTTCATAAATATTTTCTGCTTAGAAATGCATAAATATAGAATCTATTGGATGTGTCGGTTGAAGAAAATTGAATCGAAAGAAAAATGTAATTAATGTAAAATGAAATTAATTTAATAGAAAAATCGACTTGTCTCGGTGTTTTTCAGGAAAACCCTAACCAATAAAAAATCCCTGGTGGACTATTCACTATGCTTCAACCGGTATATAAACATATTATTTTTTTAATAATTTTTATTGTACTTTGAAAACTCAATTTTATGCAGTGATCTTTGGCAATGGTAGATTCCTCTTGTATGGCAGATTCACTAAAATTCAGGGTTAAATATGGTATTTCTCGTCCCAACTTCAATTCTAAGTTAGGCTTAACTCATAAGTTTTCACAGCAGTAGCTAATTGAGGTGCTCTTATATTATAAATATGCACAATGTAAATAGCTATTCTAAACTATATCCTCAGTAGATATTTATAAAGTAGTTACAAGTGGTAAATATATAGGCACTAATCTAATACAGGCATAAGAACGATAGTGTCATGAGTGGCAAATAAGTATACCACTTTGGAAACCGAAATGGTTTGTTTGTTTGATGGACGGCTCAGTTTAATTGCAATTCGAAAATAATAGAATATTTTCATCTATCTAGAACATCTTACATCGTTTTGATTCAAAAAATGTAACTTTCGTATCAGCCCCATAAGCGTTTTCAAATTTTGTTTTTCTATTGAAATAAAACATGAAATATGAAATATAATATTCAATAGTAAACTGATATGACATTCTAATCGTATTAATTGAAATATCTTTAACAACTCATATGAAATATTTAAAGTTCAATTGATAAAATAAAAAAAAATTCTGTAGGCTGTGAAACAGAAACAACAATCAACTCCATTATTTGACTAAAACATCAAACACAATGAAAGCGCTTGAAATCAACGAAGAAGAAAAAGTATAATCATTTTTGGATAAATATATAAAATTCATAAATTTGTGTTCTTTACGGAAAATCAGAATTTAATTTTGAAGTGGGGAAATTGTTTCAAAACTCTAAGAGATGGATGCAGAAGTCCTTCAGTCTTGAAGACTTACAGCTAAGTTGAATTCTGAGAAAAATCTCAATACCTGAGATGAAATTCACATTGGTAGCATGTGACAAAATATATCATTCGTTGTTTTTAAATTTCCAAATTATTTATTTGTGAGTTTCGTTTTCAAAAACAACATCATCAGGTCCATATGAAATTTCTAACATTAATGAGAAATATCCAACAATGAAAGAAAATCAAATCGGTTCAAAAGTCTACTAGGTATCAATAACACAGTTCGAAACCTTATGAAACTAAAAAAATTCAATGACAATTACTATAAGTACTTGAAGAACTATTCCAAAATATTCACAGTTTTTCTAATTAATTTTATTTCTTAAATTTATTAGATATTATATATAATAATATCAAGTCTCGAGATAAAATTGATGACATTCATGATTGAAGTGATTTGAAAAATATTTCGTATTTGTCAGCGTGATTTTCAAGTGTTAAGAGGTTTCGGACTATGTTCTTGATGGTCATCATTGTTTCTAATTAAATTTCAGTTTATTATTGACTACTTTTCATCAATTTAAAAGAAAATGTTTATAGGTATCTGCAGAGTGTTGAGACAACTGTCGCCTTTTTCTAATTCAATCTATCTCACTAAGGCTCAACATGTAAAACCTTTAGTAGTTGATGCATTGGAGGCTGTTGAAAATACGCATATGAACTACACTAAAGTTACGTTTTACTGAAATTAGGATAGATGAAATTACAATATTATATTGCACTGATAAATATGGTCATGAATTCGTGAATAAAACACTCCACACGAGTTTGGTCTATTGATCAGAGCGACGTGGTATAGAACACTCGAGGAAACGCATCGACCAAATAAAACCCTGTTATCCCATGTATTGAGTTATATTTCCATCCTTTTCTCTTTTCAATTTCTGCAACTCGATGTAGAAATGTTTTATCCACTGCACTTTTACGAATTGCTCGTTTGAAATCAATTTCTCGCACAGTCCAAACAAAAAACTTCTGAAGTGCTACAGATAGATTCTGTGTAAAGTTGGTCGTTAACAAAGACTACTTTCAATGTAACCAGGACGAATCGAGAAAAAAATTCGCACATTTGAAACTCATGATGTTGCAGGTTGAACAAAATACCAAAATTGCATTTGGTGCTACAAACAAAACTAAAAATACAAATCTTCAGTGAATCTGTAAACTGCAATAAAGAAGCAGCATGACCACTAAATGTGTAACTAGAATAATGGATACGTTACTCTTTATCGATGTAACTTAATTATTACCTACAAAACGAACAAATCTACCAACGAAACTTTGACAAGAATAAATAATGGAAAATTCTAGTATCATATAAATATCTGAACAATCAATGAGTTCAAAGTGTGAATTTCTATTCGAGATATCCTTTCAAAAACATGATTTCGTCATCTTGGATTTTAAACATTCCTTTCCCAACTGTAATACACCTGTACAATTTCGAAGAATTATTGTTTCGTACAATTGACAAGCGTGGTGTTAGACAGGCATAAATCGAGCATAGAAACGCTAGCAAAGAATTACAATGATCTATCTTCACAATTTTACATTTCTAAAAACACAATTTTTTTTTGATTGCGTATAGTCCATTTCATCAACAGGCATTCAAATGTTGTACCCAGCAAAAATTAATTCAGTTGCTTCAAAGATATATTCAGTACTCATATATTCAACACGATTATGGCAGTTTAAAGATAAAAATTAGCCTGCAATTCCGTAAAGTAGCAGGGCAGTTTTTCAATCCAAACGGTAGAAGACGAACTTTGTTTAACTGTTCTTTATCAAATTAATATGAAATGGAACATATTTCTGATTAATTTAGATACCTCGTTTGAAAAAATCTTGTTTTTTCGCCTACAACTGAATATATCCATAGAGATTCTATTAATATATGAAACTAATTGTTTCTTTCTTTCACATACAGGATACAAAGCTCGAACTTAATGGTACGTAATTTACAATTATAAGATTATTTCTTAACACAAATATATTTACATTTTGGCTCATGTACTTCAAAATATAAATGATATGTATCTTTCTATCACCAATATTATGCATACACACTGTCTTGAAGTATTTATACAACCCATTCCTTTGACAGTCAATAGCATGCGCTATGCAATTTGCAGCATTTTTGTTCAGCAAACTACAACTAACATAACAGTATTTTTATACGATCTCTATATATTTTACAATAAAAATGATTGTCTCTGACTTTGCATAAATTTAAATTACATGATTTATACAAAATCAAATGCGTACAGTTCCACGGCATGCCAGTTTTTCTTCATCGTTGGTCTTAAACCTAGGGAGACATAAAACATTATTCACCCCTCACATTCGTAGGGAATGCATGATAAACCTACAACTGCAACTATTTCGAAATAATTTCAAATGACAATATATAGGGTATTATGTGAAAAATGTGGAAAAGTATAAACCAGGTGAATTATTTTTCAAATTTCAGCTATGAAAACTTTGAGTAATTCGAATATATGTATACGTATTAGGTAAGTTCATGAATATGCATATTCGTCAAACAAAATTTGAAACGTTATAGTTTGATTAATTCTTTAAGTAAACGGAAAAATATGTTTCCGAAGTTATATTGATTTCTGAAGTGTTTCAACATACATCTGCGAAGTTTATCTTCAAAAATCTGTCTCGATTATTCAATATGCAATAAATATCATAACTATATCATGTTTCAAAGTTGTTATTCCTTAAATTGGTTAGAAAATAACCACAAATACGAAACACAGAATAACACCAATTAAAACTTTTTAGAGGACTCCATAACTTGCATTTTATTGCAGTTATTTAATAAATCCCAGAATAACACCAATTTGAACTTCGAATGGACTTCATAGTCGGCATAACCTTAACCTTAATTTAAATGAAACTGAATTTAATTTTTTCAGTTCCTCATAATAAAATTCAAACTTTCTCATTACATAACGTGATGATTCATCACAATCAAACGATTATACCATCAAAATGGTCTTCTCAAAGTTTTCAAAACCGATCCTCAACTTGAAAAACTACCAAGGAATTTCTGTAAACGCGGAGGGGTTCACAAGACGCAACACATCGTCGTGACCTAACTTCTAATTTGTTAGCTACCTCTATATATCTGAATCATCAGTTTAAAGCTTGCAGTGTATTTCAACTAAGTGGCGCATCTTACACAAGACGCGATTTAATGTGATTTGCTTACGTACGCCGAGTTTGGGCAATCTGGATTGAATTTACAATACATTCAGCGACGACACCAGCATCAAGATGACGAGATGGCTTAGCGTAATGACACCAGGTGGTGGATTTGTTCTAGTAGCTGAAGATCCCATCTTGCTCAGGTACGTATTGACGCAAGGCGTTTCCGCAGAATCTGAAACAATCAAGTTCAGGAGTTCAGGGTATGTTTCCGGAACGAAGGTTTCAGTTCGATTATATCAGAAAGGGTGAAAACATAGTATGCTGTCAGTTTCGAAGGCGGTGCATGTAGAAATGATTCCGTTAAGACCTTGAGATTTGTTCAGTTTACTAATGGTTTTGATAGATATGAGTAACGGTATTCAATAAAACAAAAACATCTATAAAGTAACTCATTTATTGGTGCATTCTGGAGTAGGAAAGTATGAGTTTTTATATTCGCATGTATGTATTTATGTGTTTATGTATTTTTAACTTGTTAACACGATAGAGGGCGCAGTTTTGAAGCAATAAGCTTGAAAGCTTGTGAAAGGGGAAGAAATCTTGTGAGGATGCAACTTTGGGGTGATGGAGTTCGTTGTTAGTTCGTAGATAGGTAGTTTTTAATGTCGTCTTGGATAGTATTGGTTTTGGTATGAATCGGTTAGGAGCAGTGCCGGATTAAGCCAGCGCGGGGCCTGTAGCAAATTCGGCCAAGAGGCCCTTGGTTCGCTTTAGGTTCTCAAGTTTATGGTATTAAACTCAGATTAGAGAATAAAACCGAAAATGTGTGTGCGTGACAACCCAGAGCGGCTATGTAGGAACACGTATATCTGTGTGTCTGTAATGATACCAGTTTTTGAAATAAACTTCCTATATTTTTTTATTACTTTTACGAATCAAACTGTTTGGCTTTTTTTAACTTTGGTAATAAAATAGTTCGTATATTATTTTAAATATTCATTAGGTACAATCAAAGCTACATACGCACAATCAAATTCAAATTTATATTCATGTAAGTAAATGACATCCATAGCTATTTGACCCAATTTGCCTACGGTCAGTTAGCTGATTGGGCTTGAGCCATGATAAATGACAAGAAACTTTGGCCACTCTTTTTCATTCGCCAGGGGGTCACAAGTGTTGGTGCTATAATAATAAGTTAAAATGTAAACTGATGCAACTAAAATAAAATGCTAGACTTACATCTAAAGAGCTTTTCACAGTTTTTTACGTTGTGCCAAATATAAATGTTCATCAAATTATAATAGTTTGATAGCAATAGAATCCCATTTTATTTGTTCGGGTTTTATGACTAGCTCGATAGATGATAATATCAGGGAATTTCCCTGTTAGTTTTTGCAGTGCTACAAACTTGCGTATAGTGCAGTGCAAGTAGTACAAACACATAACTTGTGCGGCCAGCGCTCAATTTTTAGAAATGTGATACAACTTAAAATTATTGCTGTAGATTTTGACACCAAACATTTCTCGTGGTAGGAATTATACAACCTATACCTACGCTTTAACGTGACGAAATCGAGTTTCAGATTTTCAGGTGTGAGTGAAGCATAGCCTAAGCGCTCTGCATTTAAGGCATGCAAGATATTTTACGCTTATCTAAACTTATTCATTTTACTGTCGGACAGCGCGGGGCCCGCCAATTCGCGGGGCCTGTAGAATTTGCTACGTGGCTAATCCAGCACTGGTTAGGAGGTTGAGCCACAAGGAAAAGGAAATAAATCTTGTTTACACATTGAAGGGCGTAATGTTGAAGCAATAATGTTGAAAGTTGGTAAGCTAAATAAATGGAAAACTGGTTTGAATTTGAAAAAAAATCTTAATAAATAGATTTTTTCGAAATTAGATACGTAACGAAAAACCTGCTTTTCTAATGCAGCAAGCTGCGAAAGAGTTTTTTTGGATCAGCTTAGCCATGAATAACTCCCGATATCCATAAGCTTTGTTAATAATTTGATGGTTTTAATTTTTGCTCTGTAAATTTCTTCAGATAGTTAGACCGATAGTAAACGACGATTTTTTAAATGCTGAAAAATTCCTTGTTGACTACCTCTTGTTGGTGTTTATACATGTTATTCATTTTCAAGTTTAGTTTCTGTTCGGATGCATACTCTATGACTTATTAACTTTTATACGCTGATGTGGTACACGAACTCATTTGTCGAACCTTTTATGAAATTTTCTATATGGCCGAGACTATGACTACGAATGTTTCGGACATTCATTTTCACCTCCGGTAAACATCAAAACGAAATTCGATGCAAACAAAGAAAAATCCCATTTCCACCGGACCCAACTTCAATCTTTTTTCCATCGGCCTGGCCGTTTGTTTCCACGTCTATTATAAAAATATTTCACGATCATGGTCCGTTGTGAGTGCGGTGTAGCTACAATACAACAATTTTTCACGAAGAGGCTCACGTCGTAGCACGGATCGATGTCCGGGTCGTACAAAATTTGCTGAATCTTGAATAAATATATATATCTAAGCTGGGGACGTCCCCTAGGAGATCGAAATGGTATCGATCGAAATGTGGACGTTTGCATATGGACATCGTAAATGAGATGAATTTCCCAAGTTCCATCATGTACAGCAGCGTTTCTCAACCTTTTAGAATTCGTGCCCAATTTGGAATCATAATTTTCATCGCACCTTCCGCATGCAGTAAAATCTTTACACTAATAATGTATTTTGAGTTTTTCGGTTCTAAATTATTTCACTCATCTAGAGTAGTCTGTAATAAAAGGGGAGTACTTAAATTTCATTTAGAGGCCAAATTAACCTTTCCGGGTCTGTCCGATACTTGTAAATTAGAACATTTTATAAGTGCAATGTTTGTAGGAAAGTTGATAGTTCGGTCGAAAGTCAAAGTTTTTAATACCCATTTATTTGATGAAATTTGCAGTTGACTGGAGGTTTTTCATAGGTGTTTTTAGGTAGCAAAAAGGTTAATCCTCAGTTTGTTATCTTATCTCTGCTGAACTTCTGGCAAGGCATCTGGAAATCACCTGATCCAATGAAAATGCCGAATAATGACCGAAGTTTTCGCCAATGAACATTCAGATCTCCCCATTTTCATCAATTTCCCCAACATTTTTCAGTGTGGACTATAAATTGACCTGCAGCTCTAGAACAGGTCTCTCTTTTGCTCTTCTCAGTTTTGATGCATCATACTGATAATAGTGAACCCCAGTTAATAGTAGTTTGTGCCTTATTAGCCAGTGACTCGAATTGCCTGACCGATACTAGAATTAAGCTTCCGCTATTCGTATAAAACCGCTTGCTTAAACGCATTACTTGTTTCCCTGTTATATTAGCTCTCTCACAACCTTAGCTTGCAGCTCTCTTAACTTGCTTTGTTTTTCTAATTTCATTATTGTACAATTACCGAGATTATTTGTTTTACATTTTTATTCATAATAGAGTGTTTATTTTATTACTGTGTATTATTTACTTTCGTTTCATTCACTTAAAGTGAATTCATTTTGTACCATCCATAACGTTACAGGAAAGGTTAATCACAGCACTTCGAACCCTTTTCTCCACTGAGTTAACTATCCGGGGTCCCTATAACATTTTAGGGTTACCTGTGACCGAGAGATCCGTATAAGGATAATCCCATCGAGGATATAACCTCGATTTGCATAAAAATCTGGTGCCCGAGGTATAATATTAAGGTATATGTCTACGAAAAATAAGGGATCACCAAAAAGGCACGTCACAAGTTATTTTCAGAAACAAGAGATTATAAATATATATATATATATATATAGGCCCGTAAGGTGCCTATAATAACCATGGAAAATAATCAGAAGGGTGGGGAAAAAACATTACTTGGCTTCATAACTAAAACATAGAAGGTGATAGGAAAAAACTGACTATGCCACCGAATTATGAAATTTTTTTCAATAAGAATAGGTACAACTTCTCCATTAAGTTATTATAGTTAAGATTTGAAGGGTTACATGAAAGTCATACTTTTAAATTCCAACTTCATTTCAAATATCAAAAGAGCAATGGAACTTTTGCGGGAGCATCTCAATTTCACAAAAAAGTAGCACACATTGCGTCACCGCAACCTCCAATCCATTTCATACCTCGTGGATAACGGTTTCAATAACATTTTATTTATTTTTTGTTTTCCACTACATTTTTGCATCTACAGCGGCCTTAATCGGATCCAATGACCAAGGATTGTTCTTGAGGCAGAACAAAGTTAACAAAATTTATAGGGGAATATAGTGGTTTGGAGGAGCAAGAGCGGAAAATTATCAAACCAGTGGCAAAAGATGTATATATTAATTACATATCCCAAATTCAGTTTTCTAGATAGTTTTGGGGGGTAGGTACGCAGCTGAAAAACCGGAGAATTGATTTTTCACTTTATATTTCATATGTAGGTATATAACATTTAATTTTTCGAAAATAGATAAATGTGAACTTAAATGTTCATAAATGTGAACTTAAATTATTCAAATTGTATTTGTAGTTAACATCCCTTCTTTTCAGCAAAAGTTAATATTCAAATCTCCCTTATATATGATTCATTCTTCCACTACTCAAAATTGTCATGTAATAAAATCTACTAATTCATAGCAAATCCATATACTATGAAGTTACTAAATATGAGTGGATGCTCGTATAGTGAATCAGGGTTAATACTATTTGTGCAACTCGTCGCACTGATGCATAGCGTCCCACAAAAGAAGCTAAAACTCAAGAATAGATTCAAATACCACTGTATGAATGCGAACGCGAAATGGAGACGAGATACGTCTTTCATATTTCCGGAGCTCCGGTTAAATTATATTCGTGTACGCCTATTCAGCGACTAAGCTCATATAATTAGTTTTACTTCACATCAACAATATTTCGTTCCCCATTTATTTTTTTAAATTGATGTTTTCATCTTGATTAGCGTTCTAGTTATACAGTATATTTTATTTTTCGATATATATGTATATTAATATGGTTTTACATTTTTATGTTGAGAAATATTAGTAATGAATTATATTATTATATAATATTTATTTGATTTAAAATTGATTTTTAGACTCTTCATGATAGTTTATATGTTTAATTTTCAACTTCAACAAATTCAAATGCAACTATTTAATTATAATTTTTAAATTTCAACAAACACAAATTAATAAAAATTATATGAAAACAATCAACGTAACACACACACACATCTATATATATATATATATATATATATATATATATATATATATATATATATATATAGGTATATATATATATATATAATATATATATATATATATATATATATATATATATATATATATATATATATATATATATATATATATATATATATATATATATATATATATATATATATATATATATATATATATATATATATATATATATATATATATAGGTATATATATATATATAATATAAATATATATATATAAATATAGATATATATATATATATAAGTAAAAATTATTCGTGTTAAACGGAAAACACGCCCGTGGTTATAAAATTGAGTGAACTAGGACATTTGAAACTTATTCAAAGTAAGCTTGAATTAGGTATTTAACTCATTAATCGAAGTGCTATTGCTGTGCAACAGCAATGTTTTATGTTTTATTCTTTTAATGATAGTTTAGGATTTAAGTGAACATAATTTCGGACTTTTCAGAGATATATATTCACTGTTCTGTAACAGTCTATAAGCATAATTATTACTGTAAATAAATTAGCTTTTTACAAATATACCGTGCGTGTGTATATTTACCAAAAAAGTGTCAGAGTTTTCCGGAGTGCTTCGGAGTCGAGTTTTCGGGGTTGTAATGTTGATCATATGACCCTAAATTGCTTAAAAAACTCACCATTTTTCATCTAACATTCAGAAAATTTTCCTAGGCAATACAACTGGAATGGGCCCCCCGAGTATTTTTTATAAGTCGGCGCTACTGTATATATATATATATATATATATATATATATTTATATATATATATATATATATATATATATATATATATATATATATATATATATATATATAATGTACTAATATATATATATATATATATATATATATATATATATATATATATATGCGCCTTATACTAATTCCCCTATCCAAAAATGTTTCAACCCAAACTATACTGTTTATATGCACATATAATGTATTTTCGAACTTATATTGGACAATACAGGTACAAAAAAATATGTATTTTTGAATAAATCAACCATAAACACTGCTGAAGACTCAATGTTCACCGTAAACTAAGGCGTACTGTCAAATCAAGGAACAATATGAATTAGACTGCTCTTTATTCTGATGAAAAGAAAATTCCCTCAAATAAAAAACCAGTCGGTAGCTTCTCTGTGCCTATATTCGAAGGGGTCGGAAATTTGATTAGCAAAGCAACAGCATTCCAGTCCGCCACTTCACAAATATTTTTAGGCAGAATAATTTAACATCTTGATGCAATTTAAGTTTTATACACAAACTTATTTCCGAAGTTTCTTGTCCGTGTCAGCTTGGCGAACTAAAACTCATTAAAGCTGTAAGGATAGACGTCGACTAGAGCTCGTTCTTCTGTTTCACTTCTTCTCAAGTAATTCGAGCAAAATCCATTATCAGTTTCTTCTTCGAGGTCCCGGCAGTGCCTAAATTAATTGATGTCCGCGCCCTTTGATCTGCTTAATTCGATGTTGGCGGGGACGTTACCTAGACCTGACTCGCTGAGCTAGGAGAAGGAACGAGGGGGTGGATATGCAGAAGTTTGAACGAAGTAAACATCGAGGGTGATTAGATCGATGGAACTACTCTGATGTGTCGATGTGGATATTTAATAACAGGAAATATCGTGAAATATCGTACTAAAACAACTCCATTGTCCAACATTGGCAAAATAGTCACCATCCATCATCAGTAATCACCATCAATCATTTTTAACCACCATAAAGCTCGATCAATCAACATTAATCAACTTAAGTCCCCACCAATCTCCATCAATCATCAGTAATCACCATTAACCATTCTCATTCACCATAAATCTCGATCAATCATTATTAATCAATCAACTTGAGTCACCACCAATCTCCATCAATCACAATTCATCTCCATCAATCACAATTAATCTACATCGATCATCTGTAATCACCATTAATCATTTTCAATCAGCATAAATCTCGAACAATCCTTATTAATCAACATCAATCAACTTAAGTCACCATCAATCTTCATCAATTACCATCAATTTCCATCGATCAAAATTAATCTCCATCAATCATTATCAACCTCCACCTACCACCATCAATCCCCATCCTTATCAACGATCGTATCAGTCAACATACTATCGCCATCATCAATCACCGCAAATCACCATAATCACTTTTAACCACCTTTAACTCAATATACTTCAGCCACTGTAAATAACCATTAGTCATCTTCAATCACCATCAACAATCAAATTCAATCACAATCAACTACGATCAACCAACATCAATCAGTATCAGTTTGCTAAGGATTTCAATAACAACAATCTATATATTGGTGTAGAAACTTCAACTGCCCCAGATCAAGAATGTTTCGACATTTCAAAATCTGGTTTTGTCTATTAGCCTCAATACTTTCTTCAAGTGCAAAGAGTGTAAAGTACAGAGCTCTAAGCATGATAGCAATATCCATATATATATTACAATGTATATTACAATGTTGAACAAATTTGAGCTTTATAAAGCAGCAGTAGCTGCTTTGGTGTGAACACATTTTTATCACGAGGAAGATAACATTGGTTCATAATTTATTAAACTTAAATCCAGTATGCCCAAGATATCACTTCAAAATTTGAAAGTTCAGGAGTTTATAGGTTGATTTATCCTGTATGTTAAGGAGTGTATATAGGTCAGACTGGTCGATCGTTAAAAACAAGATTTAAAGAACACCAACAATCTTTTTTGAAAAATAAAACGGATTCAACGTTTTCAAATAATTGCCGTGAAAACCACCACCCGCTTCCACAAATAAATAACTTCCAAATTATGCTCAAATTACCGAAAGGAACCAAACTAACTTACTTAGAATCTTTAGAAATTTTTAAACGCAATCATAATGCAAAAGATATCTTGCTGAACGACCAGATTGACTTGATATATTCTCCTATATTTAGTGTATTCAAACAATAATGATTTTTCGAAGAACATTTTATTGTACCAATTTGGGAAATCCACTTCTATTAACCCTTCTTGAAATGTGTTCCTTTTGTCTATTTAGGTACCTACTTGCAATAATTCTTTCCCACCCGTAAGCGCAAATCTATAATTTATTTATTCAGTTCTTAACTCAATCTCTCCGATGATGGTCTAGTGACCGAAATTGCAATCGCAATGTTATATTTTTCAAAGTATTTTTGTGATAATAAACGTAGTTAATTCAAGTTTTGTTTTTGTTCATCATGTTGAATTATCACGTAGTAACGACGGATTCCATCAAATAATAAGAGAACCTTTATTGACTAAAAATTGAACACAATAACACTCCAGCCTGTTGGTTTGAATTAATTCAAACAAATATTCTTCAGAGAATTATACGATTCTTTTTATTACGACAATAAAATGTACCATTCAATTCTATCAAACCCCGCAGCATCGAAAAATTTTACGAACTGAGTCTCCGAACTGTAAGGCCGGAGTTTATATTCAATAAAATCTGATAATAAAGAACCCGCAGGACATTTTTTCGGACCTTCGGCCCCGAGAGACGATAAATCAGAGACGCAGCAGGAACTCACCTGGATTATCCCTGAGTCGCGGGAAGAAGTTGTTCCAGAACGCGCAACCGGTCGCCCTTGGTCCTCTTCCGATGCCGTTTTTCTCGGCGTTGAAAATGAAATACTGCGGTTGGTCCTTTGTGTACAGCGGCCAATTAACATCGTCCGTAACTGGCTTCCTGAAAAAGCGGATGACTAAATTATTCTTCATGAAACTTTCAAGTAAAGAGGGCAACGCATTGTTGACAGAGATATTTATTACGTGATATGAATGCTGAGCTGATGATATGTAGGTAAGTGAGTAAGTAAGTAAGTAAGTATTCATTTGAATTGATGAGGCCGTTACTCGATGAAAATCATCAATTGCTAACATGTTTGAGAAATGAAACTCTGATGCCCGATTTCACCAACTAATTCCAAAAGTTAGGCAATACAGTCGGGCATAAGTGTACCATGTCGACGAAACCGTTTTGATGGCTTATTATCAATATTTGTCAGTCATATTCTCCAAGTTCCCTCTGCACAAAGTTCTCTATGTCATGTGAAGAACTAATAGTTCATAAGAAGATAAGAAGCAACAGTTCCTGAAGCAAATTTGAAAAAGTTATCGGACGTTTTTCCAGGCACAAGTGCATCAACAGCTTTAGCTACTTCCACGAAAATATCTTGGGAAAGATTGGTATTTCTTTCTACTGCAGACATTTTGCGTGAATTGCAGTAGTTATTTGTATACCTAGGCCGCGAAATAGCTTTTTAGCGTACCGAAAGAGACATTATCGCCGAGGCCGCTTGCAGCCGGGGCAGGATAATCTTGAGGTAGCTAAAAAGTTTCGCGGCCATGGCATACACACTATTTTTCGTGCAATCGACAAAATTATTAAACTAGACAATTGCAAATAAAAATAGTGCTTTAAAATCAATAGTAATTAACAAGTCACAGCGTTGCTATGGAAAGGACCATGTTCGAATATATAAAAAATATTTTGACAGTTCTTGACAGAACGCAGAATACATTGAGATACAGGATGTCACTTTTGAAATATCATAGTTGTTGTTACTTTTTGGTATAAGTGACGTTTGGTTTGGCGGCCGTTGCTATGGGTAACGGACGCGAAATTAAATTTCGCGGACTGTGGTGCGTACGCGAAATAATCGCTTCGCGTGCGACTGCACGGAAAATTATTTTTATGTGCGCTATATGTTTATACAGAACAAATTTCCTAGGCTCTAGGGTATAATTTTTCTAAAATAACGCCCAAGGGTATTTAACTGACTTTAACATAATACATGATAAAATAAAGATGTAACATCATCGAATATGAAAATAATAGCGTTGTCAGAGAAAAATCAACTATCTTCTTTGAACGTAGGTAGTTTTGAAAACTTCATGGAGGTTTCTCGGTCTGTTAGTTCTTCAGAAACTATGAACAAGCATATATGGGAAGCCTAGCTACAAATGTTGCGTATTCACGACACGGGTAACGTCTAGATATAACATTTCAGTTTACACGAAGTCATCACACGTATGTGAGCCAACACTGCTTGTCCTTCGATAGAATACATTATTAGGTTGGTTAATCTGGATTAGGCTCCAAGAATAATATCTCAAAGCCGACCTCCTCTTTGCCGACTTTAATTATATTACCGCCTCAGTGAGATCTAATCCAGAGACAATCTAGATTGTAGTTTATGCCACGGCATATATTGAAGGCATAGTATCATTTTGTAGCTAATGTTGCGGTAACGTAATTTTTTAAAACTTTTTCAAATGATAGCTCAGATAAATAATGCTAGATGAATGGACATTTTCTTTTACATTTATTGAAGGTAATTCTTTAGTGAGGAGGAATGAAGATAAGTTTGGAGATGTGTCAAGTATGGACTTATTTATGGTGATCACATTGAACGTAGTTTAGATCATAAAAAACACGAGAGAGCAGAAGAGCTCCATCACTAAGCTCGTATTTTCCTCTCGAAGAAACTCCGAGTGAGAATTAAATAGAGAAAATAATGCTGGTTTGACACACGGTTTGTAGAATAATACGGTTGCCTCACTTTGCCGGCAACATCGCGGGTAATACGTCACAGGCTACGTCACCAGTATGCTAGAGGCTGACCGTTACGCGTTACGTTACGAGTTTCCGTAATTTTCTTTTGTTGTACCGGCTGTTGATTATTGTGGTTTAAATTCAAGTTTTCGGAGTTTTCGTGTTGTTTTTATTTATAAACTTTATTAGTGTATCTATAGACTATTTTGAATTTAAAGTACTATATTTCTTTCATCGCGGAGAGTCAGGTAATAATAAAAAATTTTTACTCTATAATTTGAAATGCTTTTTTGATATTCTATTGTAGAAATGACTCGAACAATTTGTAGTATGGCTACTTATAAAAGTAACAGTGAAAGAGCAAAAAAGGAAGGGGAATTAATAAGACTTTTTACTTTCCCAAAAAAAAAGTTTTTAAAACAGTGGGTTCGTCTTTGTCGAAGAAAAGGCCCCTTTGATCCAAAAAATAAACGTGTCTGCAGTAAACATTTTGCGCGGGATCAATATGTAGACATGATTGCAGCTCAGATAACAAATAAATTGCCAAAAAGACTCAAAGAAACAGGTAAGTTGTCAATGAAATCTTGCCCGAAAAAAATAAGTGTTTTATTGTATATATTTTAGCTACTCCATCACTTAATCTTCCATTGGCTCCTGAACAGAATATTAGTGAAAGGAGTAAGAGAATGAAGTTAAAAAAGGAAAAACGAACCTTCATTCTTATGCAATGCCATCATGGGTACAAAGCCTTTCGTTTGGTGGCTTAACTGAGCCCTCATCTTCTTGGCAAAGTGATGTTGAACGTTTGGATAAGTGGTTCGTTAAAGTACATAAAGATCAATTTAAAATTAAAACAAAAATTGTAAAACGTACAACTAATTTTATAAGTAAAAAAGAACCACTTATAGCCAAAAAATTAATTTATTCATTTGTTCGACAGAGAGTATTTATCAGGATAACATACCTTAATTCAAAGATATCTGAATAACATTCATTGAATAAAAGAAAACGTGACACCGATGAAGCTAGAAGATTTTATAAAAAAATGAGAAAAACTGTAACATAATCTATTATTCTATTTTTATTGTTCTATATAAATAATATACATATACAATTCAATTATTACTTAGGTGTGTTAATTAATTTTAAACCATTTTTTCTTTGTTGTGTTTGTATTTTGATATAAATATATTTTGTCGTAATACTTTGTCTTATTTAAGACCCAAAAT